>JAYESA010000892.1:0-70000 GCA_036927795.1 Iris macrosiphon | reverse complement strand
GTATTAGAAATAAGTTGAGATCGATCAGATGGAAAGTTGAATATCAGAGTTCGCTTGCATGATTTGAAAGTTCAGTAGAACATTCATGAATGCAAAGAGAGAGTTGAGCATGAGGAACAAACAGTTGTGATACGCTTGAGCGAGCGATTGGTGAATCGAATGATAGCGAATATGGACTACGAATTTTGGAAACACATTGGAGCTGTTGGTTGAGCAATAAAACACGATCTGGTTTAGAGGGGCAATGCGATGGATTCGTACGGACTTGAAGGATTTTGGATATTGGCGCTTGAAAAGTTTGACTCATGGTTTAGTGAAAGTAAAATTTGGTGAAATGGTGCAACAATGGTAGACAAATTCTTTGGAAGACGTGAACGGACATGGAGAAAGTCTAGTTGATGTTAAGTCAGATTGGAAGTTAACACTTCCAGTACTGAGACGGATTGAGGCAACAAGTAAAGACAATATGGATTTAAGATTTATATTGGAACCGTGCATGAGGCATTAAAAGAGAGTGGACGAATCGGAACATAGAAAAAATTAAGACGGGCTAAGGAATGGAACAAGAGCAAGGATTATGGCGGATGGACTTTTGAAGATAGCTAAATGAGAGAGCAACGTTGGAGCAAAATACTGTGCTGCTTGAGCAAGTTAGACGTGCACTATAAAATACGGCAAACAGATAAGAATCGGAGCAAGTCTATGGTTTCGAGAATTATTGCAAGTGGTAGTGCGAAAAGTCAAACATGGCAGTTCAGAAGATTTGATGGATTCAGGGCAGAACGGCGGATTGATGGAAGACGGTTTCAACGAGCGCAATTCTCGAATTATGGCTTGTATAGATAGTAAGACTCTAGGTGGTTAAATAGCATTTGGTTGATAGATTCGTCAGAGGTAGTACATGAAGTTCTCGAATTCAAAAGTTCGTTCGGATGTAATGGTTTAATTATAGCTCAGATTTGCAGATGAGATATAGTATGGTTCATAGTAACTGTCCATCGTGATGACTTACAATTATCGAACGTAGCTTCGGGACAGCTGACCCTAGCGACTTGACCGCCAGATCAGGGATGAATATTGTAGACCCATAGAACGACCCTTGCGGCGACGCATTTAGGAATGTGGAGAGGGTGGATGTGAGTAGTGTGTGTTGGAGATTGGCCTAAGTGACTGAGTGTTGGATTTGAGAGATCCTTGGGATAGCCTTCAGTTGAAGATGTAACCGGAAGATCAAAACGATGGTAGGAATGGCCTAAGTCAACTGATGAGATTCAGAGTCGCAGATTTTTGAAGATGGCATCGCTTCTGACTCGTCGTGCCCCGAAAGGGAATAACATTTATATGAATTAAAAACTGTGAAACTAGCTTGTGAAGTTAAAGTAGCGGCTCGTTCAGATCAAATTATTGCAATACTAGAAGGGACAAATGTGCCTCAGATCTACAAGATGCATCAGAACTTAGTTTATGATGCGTGCTCGTATAAAAGGCAAAGGTGGTATCATGTGCTTCGAGGCAGTAGAAGCAACGCGGAGAACTATTCCATATGCGACCTAAGAATTATGGCGAGTGTGTCCACGTTGAAATCGTAGCGACACTATCCCTATGGCGTGGCGGTAAAATTTTTGTGGATCACATGAACCTCAATATAGATGTTCACCCAGTGAGGTATTTAGATTGAGAAAGAGGTGTTGGGCTGAGCTGAGCTGATCTAAGACCAAAGTTTGATATTTGGGTAAGTCGCCTAGCTGGGGTAGTATCAGTTGTGATGATCATTCGGTACAAGAAATAATATTTGGAGATAGTGCATGCAGAACATGGTACGATTGGAGTCATGCTAGAGTTTGGTTAGTTGAGTTTGGATGGTGCTAGTGTGGATTCAGAAATAGTTGGATGGATTGAGTTGGAACACGAACTAATTTGAGTAAGATAAGAAGATCGTCGGTGGAAAATCATCATACTTGAGGAAAGCGCTTGTTCGAATATGCTGGAATGAACGACAGGATTGGTTCGATTGGGAGTAAAGTGAATGAATGCCTCAGATATGAAGATACCCTTGTAACTTATCCAAATTCGTTATCGCTAAGCTCGGCCGAAATGTATGTATTTCAGGGATGCCTTAAATATGTGTATTATCCAAAACTAAGCGATATGAGGAATTCGTATTGAGCTGCAAGGAGGATGTGGGAATATGGAATTTGTGCGAGCGTTCATCGCGAGTGAGATGCTGAGTCTGGATTAAGAGAATGTGAGTTGCATGGAGCAGAGTTATGAAATGGGCAAGCTGCATGCTAGTAAAGAATGGATACTGGTTCGATTTGAGGACGAACCTGATTCTAAGTGGTATATTATGTAACGCCCCACTACCGCACGGTACATTACGCTTAGTCGGATTGAACGAGGCAATAGCTGGTTATATTTTAATTTGTTAGATTTGGAAATAAGTATTGATTTGAGTTTGTTTCATGTGCAAATTGCTAGCAGAGTTCGATGGAATTAGGTGTTCATTCAGAGCAATACTGGGATAGTTGGATTAGAGCGATAATATCATCTTCCTTAGTCCGATCGGTCATATGATTTGGAATGCACGACCTGCTAGCACGGTCATACCAATTGAGTAGATTGTGCTTTGTATCGGACCACAGGTTCAAGGGATCGGCCGTATCGGCAAGGCAGGATGCTTAACAGAATCAGACTCGGTGGGTGGGCTCTATCCCTTCTCCTCTACTCCTTCATGCCTAATAATATGGAACACACATAAAGGCTTGAACACTTGGACTAGAAATTGGAAATTACTACACTATGGCGTGCATAGAGTGTACGTTATTTGAGTTGGATATGATTTATGGCTTGAGTTAGTTTTCGTGTTGGGTAGTTGGAGCTTGATTGGATTATCTTGGTTGGAACATCGAGGCAATTCAGGCAGGTGAGTGAGCGTGCATCCGTGCACGAGTATCATTTGGGCACTTTGTCATACAAAGCGTGCAGTTGTGGTTCAAAACTGGACAACTGCATCGGTGAGGGCATTGTGCCACTGTTGGGGCATTGTGCCACGAAATTGTTCTGAGCGAGGGGTGTTGCACCAATTGGAATACTGTGTAGAGAAGCGGCGTAGTGCCTATGGGGATAACTTGAGATGGTGCCTTGGGCTATAAGTTGGAGATTGGTTATGGATAGTTGGTTGGATTAAGGTAAAGATAGTTTGGTGGGGTGAGAATGCTCGATTCTCTCATCATACCTACTTGGAGTTTGTATCTGTCACGGACAACCTGTTGCGCACATGGTTTGGTTTCCTCGAATGGGAAGGCTCCGGGGCACCGGGACCGTTCGGCCATAGAGGAAGCAAAATGGTAACGTGTCTTGGGCATGGTGCCGGCAGTTCGATGCGACCAGGTGGGCTAGCTACTCAGCGTTGGATCGAGTAAAACTGCAGTTGAACAGTCTTTTATGGCTTGGCTAGCGACTTCATATAGATAAGAGTTGCTTTGCTTTGGTTTGGTTTGGTTTATACTTTTTGTATAGGCGGCGGCTACTTTGTCTCGGTAAGAGTGTGCATATCGATGATTGGATTAATAAGGCTTGGATTGAGGCTTGGATTGTGGTTTGATAGGTTCACGCATTGCTTGGATTTGAGTAGGATAGTTTGCATGCTAGTTTTCTTGAGTTGGATACATATATCTGCTTATTTATTTTCTTGAGTTGAATGCTTGCATGCTTAACCTACTTTACAGTTTTTCTTAATATGTCATACATATGCCATGAAATGAATCTAGAATTCAATTAGAATGATCACCATATAACTGTTTGCATTCACTATTCTACTTAGTTTTGGTTTAGACGAGTGGGTTATCCCGCTCACCAGTACGGTTGTGTACTGACCCACGTTTGTGGATATTATTTTAGGTACGCAGGTGTAGTGGCGTTGCTTGGATATACGAGACATAATGTATGAACGATAAGTACCTTTGTGGGCTAGAGAAAGAGCAAGAGTGTGGCATTCTCCTTTGTGATATTTTATTTGGACCCTATCGAGAGCTTCGCTGTGTATATTTCGATGTGTGCTTGGCACATAATACTTGAATTTCGTTGCAACTTGGTTGTTTTGATGATAACTTTGATGTTTGAAAACATCGCCTTGTGCGAGCGCAAATCCAGGCTCGTACGGCATATTGTCCTGCGGGAGAGCTGCAACGTGGTGATTCACGTTCAGTGGGGACGATCGAGCTTACGGGAGATTGGGGTGTGATAATGGGTCTGCGGTACAAATATAGGGCATCCATTACAGATCATTTGAGTGAGTTCCAGGGCGTGGTTGACCGGCTATCCTCGATGGGAGTCAAGTTCGACGACAAAGTTCAGGGACTATGGTGGTTGTTTATATTGCCAGACTCGTAGGAGACTGTATGATTGTTTATGGTCGCTTCTGCTTCGGAAGGCATGGTCAGTCTGGAGTTTGCCAAGAGCGGGGTACTAAATGAAGAGATGCGAAGACGTTCTCAGGGCACTTCATCTACATCCCACTCAAAGGCACTTGTTTCAGAGAGCCGCAAAAGGGGTAAAAGCAGGGGTCCAGAGGTGGGTGAGACAAAAGCAAGAGAAGGTCCAATGGTCAGTACGAGAACTCTGAGTGTTACCATTGTAGCAAGAAGGGCCACATCAAGCGAAACTGTTTTACTTGGAAGAGAGAAGAAGGCGACAAGGGGAAGCAGGGAGAGAACACTACAGCGGCGACTTCGGCACATGGAGGCGATCTGATCATTGTAGGTGATAAGGTCGTTATAAACCTTGCCTGCGATGACAACTCTTGGCTGGTGGACTCAGGTGCTTCAGCTCACGTATCTCACAACAGTGCACTATTTGCTACTTACACAACATGCAACTGTGGAGTGTTGAAGATGGGAAATGGAGATGTGTCGAAGGCAGCTGCCATTGGAGATGTGCATTTAAGGATAAAGACGGGTGCAGTTCTTATTTTGAAAGATGATCATCATGTCCCTGATATCCGTTTTAACTTGGTATCGGTTGGAAGTTTGGATGACAAGAGTTTCTTCAATCTCTTCGGGAACAGTCAGTGGAAGCTTTCCAGAGGTTCGATGGTGATTTCCAGAGGAAGCAAGAGGTCCAGAATCTACTATATGGAAGGGAGCACACAGGGGCACAGGAGGTGAACGCAACTACTGATGCATCTACCGAGTTATGGCACAGACGACTCAGCCATATCAGTTAGAAGGGGATGAGCTACTTGGTGAACAAGAAGGTGATTCTAGGGCTAAAGTCTACAAAATTGGAGAGGTGCACCCACTGTTTGGCGGAAAAGCAAAATATGGTGCCTTTCCAAAGTCACCCAAGTTCAAGGAAGCCGACGTTGCTCGAGTTGATTCACTCGGATGTCTGCGGTCCTATGAAGGTAAAATCTATTGGTGGTGCCTCTTACTTTATAACTTTTATTGATGATTATTGCAAAAAACTTTGGGTCTATGCCTTAAAGACCAAGGATCTGGTGCTATCCACTTTTAAGGAGTTTCAGGCCTCCGTTGAAAGAAAAATGGGTAAGAAGCTGTTATGTGTTCGGTCGGACAATGACGGTGAATATATCGATCCCTTTGATGCATACTACAGAGAGCAAGGGATGCGATACCAGAAGACTCTGCCAAAGACACCTCAGCTCAATGGTGTAGCAGAGCGGATGAATAGGACGCTGATGGGGAGGGTACAATGTTTGCTGTCAGAAGCAAACTTGTCGGGCGGCTATTGGGGTGAGGCTCTTTACAAAGCTGCTTATATTGTTAATTTATCTCCTAGTGCTCCTTTGTAAGTTGATGTGCCTGACAAAGTATGGTACGGCAAAGAGCTGTCATACAATCACCTGCGAGTGTTTGGTTGCAAGACATTCGTGTATTTATCGAAGATAGAGAGATCCTAACTTGAGCCGAAGACGAGGCGGTGAGTCTTTGTCGGTTACGGTCATGATGAGTTTGGCTATAGACTTTACGACCTAGTGGAAAGAAAGCTCTACAGAAGCAGGGACGTGGTATTCGTCGAGGATCATACCATGATCAACACTCAGGATTCCGAAATGCCTTCTGAGCCTGAGGAATTGCCTAAGTTAGAATCATTTTGCTTCGAGCATTTTTCAGAGGACATCGCAGAGGATCCTATTATGGGGGAGCCAATACATGAAGTTGCTCACAACCTTGATCATCAGCCTGCTGATAGTTATCAGGGTAATCTTCAGGAGGATGAGCATGCCGTAAAGGTAGTTCCTGAGGAGGAGGATGTTGGTATACAGCTAGCACCAGTGGTTTCATTGAAGAGGAGCGATTGAGAGCGCCGACTATCTATGAGATACTCACCGGGTAAGTATGTGCTACTGACTGACGGTGGAGAACCCGAAAGTTTTGCAGAGGCTATGGAAGACGAACACATGCAGAAGTGTATGGAGGCCATGCAGGAGGATATGAGTTCCTTGGAGGCCAACTCTAGTTATGATCTGGTGCGGTTGCCAAAGGACAAGAAGGCTTTGAAGAATCGATGGGTATTCAGAGTGAAGTAGATAGATGATGCTACTCACCCTCGATACAAAGCGAGGCTGGTAGTTAAAGGCTATAGTCAGCGAAAAGGCATAGATTATGATGAGATCTTTTCGCTAGTCGTCAAGAAGTCGTCTATTCGGGTGTTGCTAGCATTGGCAGCCAGTTTTGACTTAGAGGTCGAGCAAATGGACGTGAAGACAATATTCCTCCACGGTGATCTTAAGGAGGAGTTGTACATGGAGCAGCCAGAGGGATTCTGTGAGAAGGATAAGTCAAACTTGGTCTGCCAGTTGAGGAATAGCTTGTATGGTCTAAAGCAAGCTCCGAGACAGTGGTACAGGAAGTTCGAGTCGTTTATGGGAGAGCTTTGTTACGCATGGACGATGTCGTACCACTGTGTATTTGTGAGGTACTTTTTCGAGGATAATTTTATCATTTTACTGCTCTCTGTTGATGATATGCTACTGGTGGATCGGAATACCACTAGGATAGCGGAGTTGAAGCACTAACTGGACACGGCCTTCTCTATAAAGGATTTGGATGCAGCGAAGGCTATTCTTTGGATGGAGATCAGCCGAGAGAGAGAGAGAGAGAGAGAGAGAGAGTCCAAGCTGCTACACTTGGCCCAAAAGAAGTACATTTACCGGGTACTTCAGTGTTTCGGGATGGACGGGTCGAAGAAAGTGAGTAACGCCCTTGCGGCTCACTTTAAGTTCAGTGAGGAGCAGTGTCCATCTACCGAGGATGAGAAAGAAGATATGGAGTGGGTTCCATATGCCTCAGCTGTGGAGAGTCTTATGTATGCTATGGTATGTACTAGGCCAAACATCGCTCACGCAGTTGGAACAGTTAGCAGATATACTTCCAATCCTGGAAGGGTAAATTGGAGTGGGGTCAAGTGGATTCTACGATATTTTTTGGGCACTGCCGATTGGAGACTTTCTTTTGGTTCTGACGAACAAAAGCTGATTGGGTTTACCGACGCTAATATGGTTGGAGATGTAGACACGAGTCGATCGACTTCGGGCTATATGATGATGTTTGATGGTGGAGCAGTATCATGGCAGTCGCGATTGCAGAAGTGTGTTGCCTTGTCGACGACAGCGGCAGAGTACATTGCGATGACAGAGGCTTGCAAGGAGTTGTTGTGGATGAAGAAGCTGTTGCAGAAAATTGGGCTAAAGCAAGAGCAGTATCATTTGCTTTGTGACAGTCAGGGTGCTATTCACCTTGTGAAGAACAAATATTTCATAGCCGGTCCAAGCATATTGAGACCCGGTATCATTGGATACAGGATGTTATGGAAAAGAAGGAAGCGGCGCTTGAGAAGGTTCATACAGATAACAACAGAGCAGACATGGTCACAAAGATTCTTCCAAGAAAAACATTTGAGTACTATAAGTGGATTGTCGGGATAACGACCTCCTCCACATAGTTGTGAAGGAGAGGATTTGTTGGAGTGGGTGGGGTTCCCAACCTATGTGGAGAATACCCCACAGTGCGACGAGTATCATCTGTGTGTCGGAAAAGTTCGGGAAGTGCATCGAGCGCTGTGTATTGGAACATTTTTGGTAAGCAAATATTATATTGGATTTTCATCTTTGACTTTAATTATATATTTATGATTGAATCTTTCATTTATTAACTTTTCATATAATTGGATTTCCAATTTATGACAAGTCAATTTATGATTTAATTTTCATTAAATATATGATTGAATGTAATTGGATTACCATAAATATTTTTGTCTTCCATATATAGATTTCCATATGGAAACCCTAATTCATGCAAGAGTTTATATAAAGGCTCATGCAATATATAACAACAAAGAAAAAAATAAGAGAGAGAAAAAGGGTGGCAAGAGTGCCATTACAACTTTGGAGCGGAGAAAGAATGATTGGAGGCTGTTTCGGAGAATGAGATCAATTTGGGATATTTCTTATTGTATTTTTTCTTCGTGGTTGTAATATATTTTCTGTTCCAAAGAGTTGCGGTGATCTATGTTGGATCGGTGAAAAACTTGTAGAGGGTATAATCTCTTTATTCCATTAGTGGAGGTCCTTCAGGGTTGGACTCCGATAGTCCCATAATTTTTTTCATCTTAGTTTTTCATGTAAAAATCTCTATGTCTGCAATTTGTGTTTGGTATTTTTTGGTTTGTGCGTTTTGCTCGGTTCTCTCGCAGGTACTCTTTGGTTGGGGAAAGGTTTTCGTGTTTCGTTTCCAACAGTAAATAGAATCGAACTCACCCCCATTGGAGTCGATTTTTCGACCACTCGGATCGTATGTCTCCCCTCTTACCAATAGACTAGAGGCTCATTGGCTATGTATGTGTGCGCGTGTGCGCATGCATGCGCTGTTCATGGACATAACTAGGCAAATAATTACTATATAATATCAGTGCGTATATGATATTGACCATGCCTCAGGTATCACCATTTCTTCTTGCATTGACAATTGAAAGATAATAAATATGCTAAGCAGAAAATCTAATATGTGTATAAAATTGCTTTAAAATTTAAAAAAAAACACATACATGAGTCGAGACACGTATTGTGTAACGTACCTTCAAGACTTGACGCCGATGAAGAAAAAATGCTTCGATCTCCGACTTCAAGGCACAACTTTATTCAAATTATATAAAAATTATTACAAATCATGAGGAACTAATATTATTTCTAAGCAAATGAACACTAAATTATTTATTTATTTTCTCTCTTACGCAATAATATGATTAGTTCATTTTTATCTTTTATTCCTATAACCTATAATTTATAATATATACTAATACTCTAAAACAGTACCAAAAAATTAGATTAAAAATAAAATATTATTTAGGTACTTGCCTTTCCAGGAAAAAAAAAAGGATTTTTCTAACCAAAATTGATAGTAAAATTTTTATTATTGGATTGACTTTGTAGGTTAAGTGTCACTATGGAAAATTCAAACTGATACTTTGAGGTGACCTCAGGTCCAAGAAAAATGAGTAGTCAAATGATGATAACACAGTTGGGACTTTAGTGTTGTCAAATTTCATATAGAACAACCCGTAACCATCAACGGAAAAGCATTATCACAAAATTATCGACCAAATATACATACTTGCATAAGAAATATTGTAGGAGAAATTTTCTTAAAATTTGTCAAGATTTGAGGAACTATTAAATAAATCTCATACAGAAAATACCATGATTTATTTGGTTAATCATGACTAATTTTTTTCTTTCACCAGTAATTTTGTAATTGTGTAGCTTAGTTCATAAGTATTTTCTTTTATTCTATAATTTACTTTCGTGCCAAACAACCAAATAACGATATTATATATACTAGTGATATTCACGTGCAATGCACGTAATTTTTTTTCCTGATATAATTAAATAATTAGATAGAAATTCAAATTATATTAAAATAATTTAAATATAATTTTAGTTACACTCTACTTTATTTACCATAATTCAATGTGCACCCCTGCTTTACCATAATCTACGAACTCCCCTACCCTCCACTTTTGACAAAAATCGTCTCCAACTCAGGGTAAACTTCTTTGACCAAAATATTTGGACAAAAATACTCCCCTTTTATCTTCTTCCCCGCCCTCCACCCCCTCCCCGCCGCGCTGTCCCCCTCCCCGACGTCGCGCACCCCTCATCACCGCGCCCTCAATGCCTTGCCCCCCTCCTCCCTCGCCGTCGTGCGCCCTTCACCCCCTTCCTCGCCATTGCACGCTCCCCCCACCCTACCCCCTCCCTCGCCTTCGCGCACCCACGACACAATGCAGCAGCAGCAAGCACGGGCAGTAGCAGAAGTAGCAAGCACCGCAGCAGCAGCAACTAGCAGCTAACAGCGGCTCCGCCGGTGCGCAATGGGAAGGGGCAGCGGGGGCCCGCACGACGAGGATGAGACAACGGAGGATCCGAGACGGGGAGGGTGCAGCGAGGGTCGCGCGGCCAGGAAGGGGGCAGCGGGGTGCGCGCAGGGAATGTCACACCCCGATTCCCGCAAGGGGACGATCGTCCTCGCATGGCGCCTTGCGGAACCGATCATCCTCGATAAGGAGGGGAAAGTGGGGGACGCGCGAAGGGGAGGGGACAGCACGGGGCGCACGACGGGGAAGGGGACAGCTGGGTGCGCGCGAGGAATGTCACGCCCCGATTCCCGTAAGGGGTCGATCGTCCTCGCATGGCGCCTTGCAGAACCGATCGTCCTCGCATGGGTTTGATGTCGTGCAAGCCTGAGTTGCTATTGCACAAGAACAAAGCTTTGAACAAGGGCAAGTAATCTATTCATGACAGAAGCAGCGACACATTATTGCAGAAAAGTAAAGAACATAATGGCATAGGGAAACATGCTCTTTATTGATATTCAAGATGTGTTACAAGCGGTTCTTGGCCGAGATTATAATTTGCTCAATCTTACTTTCTCTTGATTATATTGACATTGTTTCATATATTACATCCCTTTATACAAAATGCAGCTCAAAACATCTCGATACGACTCAGGGCATCGACTCCAGATTTTTGAATATTGGGGATGAGGATATGCTATCGCTTCTTCGGATGATCCAGAACCTACGAACAAGCAAAATGGTGGGGGTCAGCACTATAAAGAAAGTACTGGTGAGTATAAAATCAATGAACAGAAGCAATACTCTCTAAAATCAATACTAAGTAATCATGTAGCAAAGCATTACATTACTAGTGATCTTGCTACTTTTACCTAGGTTCATTTCATACAGCACAAGATTAGAGTCAATTTACTTCTTTCGAAAACATGTCTTTGAAAATAGTTTGCACAGTCAACACATTCAAGCATGTTATAGGGACTTGATTCTATCGTGTAGTTCGCAGCATGTATCGTGAGCCATATTTACTAACTCTTTATGAACATAGGCTATCTCTAGTGGACTATTCATTTATACTAGGGGCAGCAACATATTTAAGTTAAACATGCAAGTCTAGGAGTAGTAAAAGATTCAAGCATAATCAGAAATCAATACATCACATTTTAAGTGATTCTTACCCCTCGCCGAACGGTTATCCCTGCAACAGACATACAAGTTAGCAACAATTTGCATATACAATTGTGTTCTATTTTTTGTTCTTTTCCACATCAAACAGTTAGGTATGCAAGAAGGCTAACCTAGCATGCGCCCTAACTACATGATGGTCCATGGGTTGCCCCATGATTAGCAGCAATGACTCAAGGTTAAGCTCTGTACTAGTACACGCGTATGTCAGCAATTGTGACTCAAGGTTCAGCTTTTCATCAACACACACAAATACTAGCAGTTGTGACATCATGATTCTGCTCTACACTAATCAACAACAACACCCCCTTAGATCCCGTAGGACCAAAATATCAGGGTGCTCTCACAATCTCCTCTGGACCGACCGATTCCCAGTGCCCCAAGAATCGTTCGAGAGACTATTACCTTGTGCACAAATTATCCGAGACCAATGTATGACAGGCAACATCTAATAGATAAAAACTATTATAATGCACAATACATGAATAAGCATATCTATCTCTATTTTCTTATCTAATAGCCACACCCCTAGATCCCGTAGGACCGGAACATCAGGGCGGGCTACTAGTCTCTTTTCTTATCAAGACAAGCCATTAACTCTTTGTAACAATACAAGCATACATTCAATCTAGCTTTTGCAATAATAACAAGGAAACATGTAATCGATCTCTATCTAACAAGCATGACGATATTTCTTCTCGTCTTTTAAACAAACATGTAGTTCTACTCTTGTTTTATCATACGATACAAGGACATGTTCAAGTGTTCATTTTACACTTCTTATTAGCATGGCAAGGGTTTGTTCGATAGCTATGTTATTGTAACTTAACATGCAATATTCTATTCTTTTACTTAGCATGGCAAGATTCTTTTCGATATCAAGCAATACAAGTTCTCTTGTTAAGCATGCAGAGTCATGTTCTATCATTTTTCTTATGAAAACTATCTCCTTAGAACAGGAAGTATAAAATTCAGATTCATAATTAAGGTGTGCAAGAATCAGAGAATGAACTTCTGCCCACTCACCCAGATCAATTGTCTTGTGTTTCGATCGGAGAACTCTTCGAGAAGGCTTCCGCTCGAGCCAACAAAGCAATATCACTTGTACATAGTGCCAACGTGAAGCAGGGTACTACATGAAAGAAGAAGAATATGGACGGTATTTTGGTCCAAAAACTTTGGTCAAATGAGTTGACCGTGAGTTGGAGATAGTTTTCGTCAAAAGTGGAAGGGGGAGGGGGGGTTCGTACATTATGGTAAAGCAGTGGAGTGTACCTTGAATTATGGTAAATATATAGGATACAACTCAAATTTTCTCATATAATTTTAATTAAATATTGTTATAAATATATTTTTTGAATTTTGGATATATATTTAGATAATATTATTTTTTTGGTTTAAATATATTAAAATAGTTTAAATCTAATAGAAATTTAAATTAGATAGAATTTTAAAAATTTTTACGTGAGGATAAAAATGATATACACACGTAGACATTTAAAAGAATTTAAAATAATAATAATTAGGTTGAAGATTTACAAACTGCTTAGACAACTCACTTACATCCATGTCCATCTCCGAAATAGGATCTGTTGGATGTTGTTTAAGTCATCTAATCTTAACCGTTGAGTTGAATGGTGATAAAGAATAAATTAGCAACATACTCCAAATATATGTTCAGTTGGAAGGATCGACTTCAATTTTAAAAAAAAGAAAACTCCAAATATATGTTCTGTATTAGTTCCCATAATTTTTGCTGAGATTTAGGGAACTAATACAGGAGAACCTACATAGAAGATGACATGATTTAATTTGATTTACCAAGCAATAGTCCTACACGGATCGCAGAAGAAACCGCGGGCCACTTGTCCAGCTCTGATTGGTCGAATTTGTTTGGCATACGTTAGTAGATGGACGCTCCTGCCAATAGGGATCCACCGATCTTCCGCCACCCAGTCAGGGTCTTATATACATCTCTCTGGTAACCATAAAGGTCACTCGAGTTCGGTGGTCTGTTAAGTATTATTGTTTACCAAGATGATTTTGGTTAATCAGGACTATTAATTTCTTTTTCCTTCACCAATAATTGTGGAACTTAACCCCTAAGTATTTTATTTTATTTTATTTTAGAATTTACCTTTTGCCCAGCAGCCAAATAATGATCTTAAGTATTATTTGTTTATTTATTTCAAGATTCCCATTTTCTACCAAGTAGTCCATAAATGCAATATGGTCTTGATTTTCTATTTAAAGGACCAAACTTCATTCAAGAATTTTAATAAAGAGTTATTCAAGCAAGGAAACACTGTATAACAGAGTCCAAATTTTAGGAGAGCCATTATTGTTACTAGTAAGGTGCACGTGCATTTGGACCTGGTTATTATTTGGTATAAATAATTTATTATATCCCATATTTATTTCGTTATGATTTTTGTTGTTTGTGAACTACTATGTTGTTTACATCAGTCTTCAATTTTGGTATTTAATATTTAATAGTCTAAAAATTTAAATATAGAAGTAGGTGGCCCTTGATTGCAGGTCTAGGTAGCCTTGATACATAAATATACTCTGTGGAATATCAATTGGTTGAGGGACCACGAGACAAGATCCTCACAATGTAATGAGACAAGTTCAGTTCATCCGTTCATGACATGAGTGTATCAGTACAGATGCACACTGAACAGCTAAGGCGTGGAGATATTGACCAACAAAACAATACACTCTTCGGATGTCCAAGATATTCTAAAGTACAATGATAGCTGACAATATATAGACTTGACCTCCAGTATTTGAATCAAAGTAGGTTAATTTGGTCTAAACAAATAGCCTGAAAATCTCTATTGTATGTCAATTTAACCAAGGTAAGAGTATAAATGATATCATACTTATGGCACCTGTAAGAGCAAGTAAGCCAAAAACTTCGTTTGCCACATAAGAGAACTTGGTATCGGCTGCTACATCTGTTCTTGAGGAATGAGGTTGTGTACCTTGAAGATATCGCAAACATGCATTTCAGACCACTTCTAACACGCATTTCAGGCCACTTCTCCGCAATTTCATCTTATCATATACGAACATATGATAAGACATCATTCAACTGCAAGAACAACTTCGTGCCATAATATTCATAGCGTAATAGCCAGATAAGATGCAATTATTCTATTATAGGATAAAACAATCAAAAAATTTATGCTTCATCTTATCATATTAGACATAGGGAACCCTTCAGAAACTGTTGTTAATGATAATTACACAAGAATGTTAGAGAAGTTCTATTTTGATAACCATAGCACATAATATCCTTATTTATTCTACTATACTTGCATGAAGGAAGATGCCTAGTTGAATTCTAGTGCAATAATTATAGTCACAACAATTTCTACGAGCTCCAGGCAAACTTTTCTGAACTGATGTTCCGAAGGAATTAGCTCTTTCAAAGAGTTGAAGTAGCTAAACAGGGATCAACATATTTAGATGAAGTAGGTGAAACCTGATAGAAACTAGGAAGTCTTGATCCAGAGATACTGGTAAGAAATAGAATCAATCTATGTGAAAAAGAACTACCAAAATAATTCTTCACATAAACTCCATTTAGCATGTTCATATCATGAAACTTAGTACTCAATTATGTAGAGTATATAGGAATAAGAACTTCAAAAATAACCATACCTCTAGGTCCAGGTCATATATATATATATGTATATATATATATATATATATATATATATATATATATATATATATATATATATATATAAAGAATACATGACACAACTACACAAAGAAAAATGTATAAATATATACTTAGTGTACATATATGTTTGCATCCATCTATGTGAAAATATGCATGCATTCATGTTCATGTAACTATACATAGATGTACCGACTTATTTGCCACTCCCTTGAACTGTACGCAAAAGATTATAAGTAGTCTCTGCTAAAGACAAAGGTCAAAATACCACCTCACTAAACAAAGCTTCCTGATATATGTTTGTTTGTACTACTGCATCTAAAAAGCAGGAAATCATCCCTTTCCAACCTGCACAATAAAGATAGAACCCAATAATTGAAAACCAGTTTAGGACTAACAAAATTGGGAATGCCATTCTTTTTCTCTCTTTAGCTTAAGCGCACCATGGATATGAATCCAATTCCCTATAGCAAATTGTACCATCTTACTTATTTGTCTAAACTTGGAAAATGATGTAAGAGTAGTTGCATTCGGCTGTTCTAGCACTTTTATGAAAGACTTGTTGTGGTTCAAGTGCATGAAAGTTGACAGAGGATAAAATATCAACAAGGGAAGGCTCTGGCTGTTTTGGAAGGGAGGGAAAGGGTGTTGGTTTAGATGGGCCTGTGGTTTCAGACCCATAAGGTGGTAGCCCAGGAGAGGCCCATATTGGCTTGTTCCCTAATTCAAATATGAATTAGGTTTATCTTGAGATGTAGAGACTGTTGTAGCAAGAAAGAGAGAAAGCGTAGGTGAGGAATAGATCAGTGAGTTTGAAGAGGCAGAGTTCTCTCCTCAAACTCTATTCTACCATCACCTGGATCATAGCAGGTGGATCCAGCATAGGTCCGACAGTAGTTCAGGTCAGGAAGCGGCTAACAGAAAAGTCTTCGACTTCTTTTTCTCCAAGTTTTGGTCTGGAAACAGTTGGTTGGGACAATGGGTTTGTTTTTGGACAGGTTGAAGGTTGTTTTTGGTGCTGCTTGGAGGTGCTTTCGGGGTTGCTTGGAAGTGGACAACAATTTATTGATTTAGTCACTTGGTCTAGTATTGATCTTGTGATATCAAATCCATTATAAACATTCTCAGATGATTATTCTGGACTAGTGTCCCATGGTTTTTCCCTTCACATTGGAGGGTTTTCCACGTAAAAATTATGGTGTCATTATGTGCTTGTTTTGTGTTTGTGAAATTGTCTCTTAGATTTATTCATTAGTATCAAGGTGAGTAGGCTTGTTCTCCTATCAAGTGGTATCAGAGCTTGGCAACCTTTGATTATTTGGTTGAGATCGGAGTTGGGAAAATTTAAGATGGACATCAACACTAGCACAAACACTAACCACATGGTAAAGCTCAACAACACAAACTGGTCAATTTGAAAGCCTAAAATGCTTGATATTCTAGTATGTAAATATTTGGATGAGCCTATTAAAGGTGAAAAAGGGAGGCCCAAAGGCAGGTCTGATAAAGATTGGAAAAAGTTTCATAAGAAAGCCATCAGAACGATCAGATCATCAGACAATGTCTAGACGATAATGTATTCCACCATGTATCTACAGAGACCGATGCACATGAGTTATGGAAGAAACTGGAGGCCTTATATGAACAGAAAATGGCTGAACAAAGATTTTTTAATTAGAAATCTTGTCATCGATGCACATGAGTTATGGAAGAAACTGGAGGCCATATATGAACAGAAAATGGCGAGGAACAAAGCTTTCTTAATTAGAAAGCTTATCAACATGAAACTAAAGCCAGGGGGCACTATGGATGATCACTTGAATGAGTTTAAGAGTGTTCTGAACCAACTCGCTACTATGAAAATGGTCATTGAAGATTAGCTACATGCATTGTTGCTTCTGAGTTCGTTGCCTGATAGCTGGGAGGCCTTAGTTTTTCGAGTTAGCAACTCTGATCCTAGTGGTATATTGTCTATGAGCCATGTCACTAGCAGCCTATTCAATGAAGATACAAGGAGAAGATCGGTAGGTACAGACAATGCACAGGCCCTAGTCACAGAGAACAGGGGGAGGAACAAGAGCAGAGGAAAAAGCATAGACAGATTCAAGGGCAGGTCACAGTCCAGAGGGAAGTCCGTAGAGAGAGGTGCTCCAGATGGTCATAAAGTTAAATGCTTTTATTGTCACAAAGAAGGGCATGTGAAGAGGAACTGTTATGCATTCAAGTAGGAACAGAAGGAACATAATATTCAGAAGAAGGAAGAAGATAAAAATACTGCATCCACTTATTCAGGATCAGAGGTGGTAGTTCTCTCTTGCGGGGCCGAGGAATTTCTACATGTTGTAGATGATGCAGAGTGGATAGTTGATACTGGAGCCTCGTATCATGCCACACGCGACAAGTCATTCTTCACTACTTACAGACCTAGAGATTTTGGCATAGTGAAGATGGGCAACACCAGTGACTCTAAGATTGTTGGCATTGGTGACATTTGCATTCACACCAATGTTGGTTGCACGATGACACTGAGGGATGTGGGACATATTCCAGATCTGAGACTGAATCTGATTTCTGGAGTAGTACTAGACCGAGAGGGTACATTAACTACTTTGGAAATGTTAAATATAAGTTGACACATGGTTCATTGGTGGTTGCAAAGGGTGAAGCCTACTGCTCATTGTATAAGACACAGGTCAAAATTTGCTCAAAAGGACTAAATGCAGTTGATGGTGACACATCTCCAGATCTTTGGCATAGGAGGCTTGGACACATGAGTGAGAAGGGACTGCAAATATTGGAAAAAAATTCTCTTATTCCTTTTGCCAAAGAGGTGCCCCTAAATCCTTGTGATCATTATTTATTTGGAAAACAACATAGAGTATCATTCCACAAAGCCTCTACTAGGAAGACTGACATACTTGAGTTGGTGTATTCAGATGTGTGTGGACCTCTTGAGGTAGAATCCTTGGGTGGAAATAGATATTTTATGACATTTATTGATGATGCATCAAGGAAGGTCTAGGTCTACTTATTGAAGACCAAGGATGGTGTATTCAACTATTTTAGAACTTTCATGCCATGGTTGGTTGAAAGGGAGACAGGGAAGACTCTAAAGTGTCTCTGTACTGACAACGGGGGAGAGTATACCTCGAAGAATTTTTGAGGGCTATTATTTCAGGCTTGGGATTAGGCATGAGAGGACAGTTCCAGGCATGCCTCAACATAACGAGGCAGCCGAGAGGATGAATCGCTCCATCGTTGAGAAGGTTATATGCATGCTTCGAATGGCAAAGTTGCCTAAGAATTTTTGGGGTGAAGCTATTGGCACTGCTTGCTACTTGATTAACAGATCCCCCTCAGTGCCTCTACAATTTGACTCCAGAAAAAGTGTGGCCTGGAAAAGATGCTGCACATCAGCATTTGAGATTATTTGGGTGCAAAGCCTTTGCTCATGTCCCTAAAGAACAAAGGTCAAAGCTAAATGACATAACACTCCCCTACATATTCATGGGAAATGGTAATGAACAGTTTGGATACAGGCTATGGGATCCAGTAAAGAAGAAAATCTTCAGAAGCATGGATGTGATATTCCAAGAGGGTCAGACTCTATCAAATTGTGAGAAGTCCCAAGAACCCAAGATCTCAATTGATGGGTTTGTAGATATCACTCATACTTCTCTAGTACATCATGCCATAGATGGAGGAGAGGCACCAGGGGACATGATACCGACACACCATAGCTTGCTAATGATATGACGGATGCAGAGCCCGCTGAACAGGTGGAGCAGCCCCTTTAGGAGATTGTTGCAAAGCCTCAGGTGAGGAGATCTACCAGAGAGGCTTGTTGATAAGGGATGTTGGATTAAGGCTATGCATGAGGAGATGAGTTCCTTGAAGAAGAATGATACTTATGACTTAGTGAAGCTTCCTAAGGGAAGAAAGGCCCTAAAGAACAAATGGGTGTACAAGCTCAAGAATGATAGTTCAACAAACACTGTGAAGTACAAAGCACGCCTTGTTATAAAGGGCTTTGAACAGAATAAGGGGATAGACTTTGATGAGATATTCTCTCCAGTTGTGAAGATGACCTCTATCAGAGTAGTGTTGGGTTTGGCATCTAGCATGGACCTTGAGCTAGAGCAATTGGATGTAAAGACTGCATTCCTATACGGTGACTTGGAGGAAGAGATATACATGTCAGAGCCTGAGGGTTTTTGTCACGCATCAATCCTAAAAATCTATGGGATCAGACACGTGGCAATGGCCAGCTGGTATGACTCCGTAGGGCTTTTCAATTTAATGGACCCGGCGAAGTGCACTTACGCTGTCCACGGTCAAGTGATCCAGTTGATAAACTAATTCTAAATATACAACAAGTAAACTAAATCTCAATCCATGGTAAGTAATCTCAAGAAAGAACGATACGCATCATCAGTCTACAGCCCAATAATATCTTCGTTTGAATAGACCAAAAGAATAACACAGGTCTATAAAATACTAGGCTAAAAAAGCAGAATAAAAATAGAAAGAAGTAAATGGCTGTAATAGTTGGAAATGTAAAGATACCTGCAACGATGTCCACACTCCACTATATCAACCATCCTGCAAACTGCACAAATAACCTGGAAGGGAACCAGGTCCTCAGAATGACGTAACAAGATACAAAAATACATGCCATAAAGTAAATACTGTAAAAACTCAAGGGGTGAACTAACCAGCTAAGTGAAATACAATTTGAGGACAACTTAGTGCGTATGGAAAGTGTAGGCTAGACATATGCTGACATAATTCACCAACCGTCGTGACTGGCTAGTATATACCATATATGCCCCCATAACAAAGGCGCTCTGCAATATAATAACGTCCAGCTCCGAGGAGCGTGGTATCTGTAATAGTATAACGTCCAACGTTCTTTAGAGTGTGGTATCTACAAAACCATAAGTAACGTCCAACACTCTAAAGAACGCGGTATCTGCAATATAATATATACGTTCGTATCGCTCCGAAGAATGCAGTATCTGTATAAAGGAGGTGGGTGTCTCATACGCCTACTAGTCATCCTCCCCGCCTAATGCCAATGGATATACCACGAATACGACGTGGACTCTCGTACTATAATGCAAGTCACCAAGAAAATATACAACTAAGCTAAATACCGACACGTGCTTACCGATGGCCAGTCAAGCATGAAGCACGCGTCCCTACATGAACTCACTCTGTGACGTGCAATGATACGTGTCAAGGCCTGGGGAGTTATGTGATAACTCCACAACTTAGGTGGGTCCACTAGACACTAGGTCAGACACAAGTCCTAACGTCAACGTCTTCGTTGACTGTACCCGAGTCATTCTCGGACACGCACAGTTATATAACATTAAATAAAATATGCAACTAGTAACAACTGAATTTAAACAACACAACAAGGCAAGGTATACTTGCCTACGTCCTCGAGCTGTGAGTGCCAATAACCTGTTCCTGAAGTCTCGTCTGTACGGTCCAGCGATTATATATATATAATATAATAATACCACCATCAATCACTACAATAGTAGGATCATGACACACTACGTTGCAGTAACGAACTGACGCAGGATCACGACTGTCCATCTAGCTGGATTACGTGTGCACGTAGCTAGAACGTACACGTCTCGTAATTTATAAAAAGGTAATTTTATAAATATATACATAATTAATATTTAAATGTATGTATGTATATACATATATACATATATACATATAGTAATTACATATATAGTATATACATATATGCATAATTACATATAAATTATAAACATATAAATACATAATATACATATATACACTATATATATGAATATAATACTTATATACTCATATACATATATATATAATATTTATATACTTATATATATACTTTAATACTTTATATATACATAATATATATATACTTATATACTTTAATATATATATATATATAAAGAGTATTTACATAATATATATATATATATATATATATATATATATATATATATATATATATATATATACATAATATACAATATATATATATATAATATGTATTATATATTAAATATATAAGTATATGTATATGTATAGTACTCTCCCCCTCAAAAAGTTGATCTGCATTCTGGCAGAGAGGATAGGATTGAGCCCAAGTTGCGAATAATTCTTGCAACGATGGTGGAAGAATTTCCAGTGTGGCTCCAAATTGTAACCACCATCTAATAAACCAAGTTGGTATGTCCTGTTTAAGGATTTCAGGACAAATACGAATAAACCAAGAGTGTTTTTGCTTACTATTATCAAAATAAAACACTTTGGTAAATGCCTCAATATAATTCCAGTAAGAATAAGGCATATTGATATTCTTTTCTTTGTGAACTAACATTTTAGTTCGATTTGGGTGTAATCCCCATGATTGAGGAGTAATTATGTGACGTATAATTATCTTACTGTAATTTACATCACTTTTGAAGTCATTGGCCTTCTGATAGAAATGCTCTATCTCAACAGATTTTGTTGTAAGCAGAATTTTTTCATAAACATTTCTATCTTTTTTCTGTACTGGAAACATATTATTTTCCAGATATTTTTCTTTTATTCTCCAGGGATCATCCATCATTGGGATGTCAGATTTCTCCAGTTGAAGTATTTCTTCTGTGTGATTATTCTGAGTGAAAATTGTTTCAACCTCAACTGCTTGCTTATAAGAAAAAATATTGGTATTTATTACCCATAAATGGTATATTAAAATAAATATGCTCGTTAATAATGAGTATTATTTAACTAATCTGATTGCACTTGTTGATAGTGGTGCAGACCTTAATTGTGTCAAAGAAGGAGTAGTTTCGATAAAATATTGCGAACGAACTACTCAGACACTTAGTGCTGCTAATAATAAAGCACTTACTACTCCTTACAAAATAACTGATGTAAATATTTGTAAGGATGATATTTGTATTTCTGTACATCTAATAGTTGTAAAGGAAATATCTCAGCATGTTATTCTAGGAACTCCTTTCTTAGAAAAACTCATGCCAATTAATGAGATTACAAAGGAAGGAATTACTACCTGTTACAAAGGCAGAAGAATAACTTTTGAATTTATAACAAACCCAATTTTTAAAATCCTTAATGAAGTTAATTTGAAAGAAAATCAAATTAATTTCTTAAAGGAAGAACTTGCTCAGGTTACTATAACCCAGCATTTACAATAATTAAAAATCCAAAAAAGAATACAACAAGTTGAGGAAGACTTCAAACTACACACTTGTAGTAATATCCCAAATGCTTTCTGGGATAGAAAACAACATATTGTTTCTCTTCCATATGAAGAATCCTTTAATGAAAAGGATATTCCGACCAAGGCAAGACCTTGTCAGATGAATCAAGAATATCTTGAACTATGCAAGAAAGAAATCCAAGACTTATTGGACAAGAAATTAATTCGTAAATCCTACTCTCCATGGAGTTGCACAGCATTTTATGTTAATAACAATGCTGAAAGAGAAAGGGGAGTACCAAGACTCATTATTAATTATAAACCTTTAAATAAGGTTTTGAAATGGATTAGATATCCAATCCCTAATAAAAGGGACTTGCTCAATAGAGTATGCAAAGCAAGAATTTTTTCCAAATTTGACCTGAAATCAGGTTAGTGGCAAATACAAACAAATGAAAAGGATAGGTATAATACTGCTTTTACTGTTCCTTTTGGCCACTATGAATGGAATGTTATGCCATTTGGTCTGAAGAATGCTCCTTCAGAATTTTAGAATATAATGAATGAAATATTCATCCAATAATCTAGTTTTATATTTTCATATATTGATGACATTTTAATCTTCTCTAATACCATAGAAGAACATTTTAAACACCTTAATGTGTTTAAATACTTAGTTATAAAAAATGGCTTAGTGATTTCTGCCCCAAAAATGAAACTCTTCCAGCAGGAAATAAGATTTTTGGGACATAATATTGTAAACAATACAATAATTCCAATTGATAGAAGTATCGAATTTACTTCTAAATTTTCTGATAAAATAACTGATAATAAGCAGTTACAACGATTTCTTGGAGCATTAAATTATGTCTCTGAATTTTACAAGAATATTGCTGCTGATACAAAAAATTTGTATCAAAGATTAAAAAAGAATCCTGCTCCGTGGACTACTAGTCATACTGAAGCAGTAAAATTAATAAAATAAAAGGTTAAAAATTTACCTTGTCTACATTTAGCAAATGTTGAATGGTTTAAAATAGTTGAAACTGATGCAAGTGACATTGGTTATGGGAGAATATTTAAACAATTAAACCCAAACACCAATAAAGAAGAACTTGTGAGATATCATTCAGGAAAATAGAATGATACTCAAATTAAATACTCAACTATTAAGAAAGAAATTCTTTCTATTATTCAATGTATACATAAATTTTAAGATGATTTACTAAATAAGAAATTCTTATTAAGAATTGATTGTAATTCTGCTAAAACTGTTTTAGAAAAAGATGTTAAAAATTTAGCATCTAAACAGATATTTGCTAGATGGCAATCTGAATTAGCAATATTTGATTTTGATATTGAATATATTAAAGGAACTGACAATTCACTTCCTGATTTTTTGACTCGTGAATTTTTGCAGGATAATGAGTCAAAGAAATAAAGAAAAACAACCATGGGTTCCTAGGCCCATGGCTTCAAGCTCCAATGAGCCAAAGTACCAAAAATCTAAGAAAATTGTTCTTGGAAAAGGAAAACCTTCAAATAAAGAATTTCAAGACTTCGAAGAAACCAATGTTTCTTCTTATAAGCAAGCAGTTGAGGTTGAAATAATTTTTACTCAGAATAATCACACAGAAGAAATACTTCAACTGGAGAAATCTGACATCCCAATGATGGATGATCCCTGGAGAATAAAAGAAAAATATCTGGAAAATAATATGTTTCCAGTACAAAAAAAAGATAGAAATATTTATGAAGAAATTCTGCTTACAACAAAATCTGTTGAGATAGAACATTTCTATCAGAAGGCCAATGACTTCAGAAGTGATGTAAATTATAGTAAGATAATTATACGTCACATAATTACTCCTCAATCATGGGAATTACACCCAAATTGAACTAAAATGTTAGTTCACAAAGAAAAGAATATCAATATGCCTTATTCTTACTGGGATTAATTGAGGCATTTACCAAAGTATTTTATTTTGACAATAGTAAGCAAAAACACTCTTAGTTTATTCGTATTTATCCTGAAATCCTTAAACAGGACATACCAACTTGGTTTATTAGATGGTGGTTACAATTTGGAGCCACACTGGAAATTCTTCCACCATCGTTGCAAGAATTATTCGTAACTTGGGCTCAATCCATCCTCTCTGCCAGAATGCAGATCAACTTTTTGAGGGGGAGAGTACTATGTACTTTTTTATCCATTTCGAAATTCTATATATTTTTAAATGGATAATTAAATATGAATTGAATGCTCTTACTTTTCCTGTTCTAGCCAGAAAGTTTCTGATAAAATGGTGGAACAGGTTAGATGAAAAAGAGAAAGTACAAATTGTACAAAAGTCGATCAAGGAAAATGAGATCTTTATTGAAGCCAAGCTCAAAAAGGAAATAATGGATGATAGTCCTTTAAAGAAGCTAAAGGAGTCTCTGAGGAGACAGAATCCTCGAATTACCGAGGAAGAATTAAAGAAAAAATCCTTAAAATATATGCAGACTCAATTTGATTCAATATTTGAGACAGATACTATGTCTGTTAGTTCCACAAAATCGGAAAATGAAAAAGAAGATTCAGAAACCTTCTTCAAAAAGATGCACAGGAGAGTCACTACTCCCTCTGATGACGAAAGCAGTGATGCTAGCATGCACTAAAGAGGCACTGTTGCCAAGAATACCGGTGGCAACTACTGTTCATCTACTTTTTCAAAAGAGAATCTCTTTAATTATTTCTCGACAATGGTGGGTCCCATCCACTTTGCTTTTCAGCATAATTGCTGCTACGTGGACGGTGAAAATGTAAAATAAAAAAGTAAAAGGTGACGTTGACGTGCACTCACCTCAGCGAAGAAAAGGAGGAATCTTACCTGCAGCTGCCAGTTTCTCTACGTGCACCTGTCAGTTGTTTAGTCGGTCGATACCGACTCTCATGTATTATAAATAGAGGCCTAGACCTCTCTGCTATGTAGGTTTTATGCTAGGGTGTTGTTACTCTGCCCTTTTGTTTAGTTTGCTTTAAGTGTACCTCTGTAATATTACTATTATCAATAAAATTCCATTCAAGCGTTCAGCTTCCCATCCTTCTTATCCTGGTTATCTTGTTTGGTATATATATATATATATATATATATATATATATATATATATATATATATATGTTGTCATATATATACATTTATATGTTATGTTATATATTTATATGTTATTGTGTATGATTATATATAGGTGTACGTACTAGTGATATTATGGATATACATATGTATATGTTACTATATAATGTGTTGTTCTACTATAGGTATATATATATATATATATATATATATATATATATATATATATATATATATATATATATATATATAATACATAATACATATACATATACTTATATATATAATACATATATTATATATATATATACATAATACATATAATATATACATATACATATGATAATATACTATACTTATATACTTAATATATAGGTGCAGATCTTAATTGTGTCAAAGAAGGAGTTGTTCCGATAAAATATTGCGAACGAACTACTCAGACACTTAGTGCAGCTAATAATAAAGCACTTACTACTCCTTATAAAATAACAGATGTAAATATCTGTAAGAATGATGTTTGTATTCCTATACACTTGATAGTTGTAAAAAAAATATCTCAGCATGTTATTCTAGGAACTCCTTTCCTAGAGAAACTCATGCCAATTAAGGAGATTACTAAGGAAGGAATTACTACCTGTTATAAAGGCAAAATAATAACTTTTGAATTTATAACAAACCCAATTGTTAAAATTTTTAATGAAGTTAATTTGAAAGAAAATTAAATTAATTTCTTAAAGGAAGAACTTGCTCAGGTTACTATAACCCAGCAGTTATAATAATTGGAAATCCAAAAAAGAATACAATAAGTTGAGGAAGACTTCAAACTACACACTTGTAGTAATATCCCAAATGCTTTCTGGGATAGGAAACAACATATTGTTTCTCTTCCATATGAAGAATCCTTTAATGAAAAGGATATTCCGACCAAGGCAAGACCTTGTCAGATGAATCAAGAATATCTTGAACTATGCAAGAAAGAAATCTAAGACTTATTGGACAAGAAATTAATTCGTAAATCCTACTCTCCATGGAGTTGCACAGTATTTTATGTTAATAACAATGCTGAAAGAGAAAGGGGAGTACCAAGACTCGTTATTAATTATAAACCTTTAAATAAGGTTTTGAAATGGATTAGATATACAATCCCTAATAAAAGGGACTTGCTCAATAGAGTATGTAAAGTAAGAATTTTTTCTAAATTTGACCTGAAATCAGGTTACTGGCAAATACAAATAAACGAAAAGGATCGATATAAAAATGCTTTTGCCGTTCCTTTTGGCCATTATGAATGGAATGTCATGCCATTCGGTCTGAAGAATGCTCCTTCAGAATTTTAGAATATAATGAATGAAATATTCATCCAATATTCTAGTTTTATATTGTCATATATTGATGACATTTTAATCTTCTCTAATACCATAGAAGAACATTTTAAACACCTTAATGTGTTTAAACACTTAGTTATAAAAAATGGCTTAGTGATTTCTGCCCCAAAAATAAAACTCTTCCAGCAGGAAATAAGATTTTTGGGACATAATATTGTAAACAATACAATAATTTCAATTGATAGAAGTATCGAATTTGCTTCTAAATTTTCTGATAAAATAACTGATAATAAGCAGTTACAGCGATTTCTTGGAGCATTAAATTATGTCTCTGAGTTTTACAAGAATATTGCTGCTGATACAAAAATTTTGTATCAAAGATTAAAAAAGAATCCTGCTCCATGGACTACTAGTCACACTGAAGCAGTAAAATTAATAAAACAAAAGGATAAAAATTTACCTTGTTTACATTTAGCAAATGTTGAATGGTTTAAAATAATTGAAACTGATGCAAGTGACATTGGTTATGGGGGAATACTGAAACAATTAAACCCAAACACCAATAAAGAAGAACTTGTGAGATATCATTCAGGAAAATGGAATGATACTCAAATTAAATACTCAAATATTATGAAAGAAATTCTTTCTATTATTCAATGTATACATAAATTTCAAGATGATTTACTTAATAAGAAATTCTTATTAAGAATTGATTGTAGTTCTGCTAAAACTGTTTTAGAAAAAGATGTTAAAAATTTAGCATCTAAACAGATATTTGCTAGATGACAATCTGAATTAGCAATATTTGATTTTGATATTGAATATATTAAAGGAACTGACAATTTACTTCCTGATTTTTTGACTCGTGAATTTTTGCAGGATAATGAGTCAAAGAAATAAAGGAAAACAACCATGGGTTCCTAGGTCCATGGCTTCAAGCTCCAATGAGCCAAAGTACCAAAAATCCAAGAAAATTATTCTTGGAAAAGGAAAACCTTCAAATAAAGAAGTTCAAGACTTCGAAGAAACCAATATTTTTTCTTACAATCAAGCAGTTGAGGTTGAAACAATTTTCACTCAGAATAATCACACAGAAGAAATACTTCAACTGGAGAAATCTGACATCCCAATGATGGATGATCCCTGGAGAATAAAAGAAAAATATCTGGAAAATAATATGTTTCCAGTACAGGAAAAAGATAGAAATATTTATGAAGGAATTCTGCTTACAACAAAATCTGTTGAGATAGAGCATTTCTATCAGAAGGCCAATGACTTCAGAAGTGATATAAATTACAGTAAGATAATTATACGTCACATAATTACACCTCAATCATGGGGATTACACCCAAATCGAACTAAAATGTTAGTTCACAAAGAAAAGAATATCAATATGCCTTATTCTTACTGGGATTATATTGAGGCATTAACCAAAGTGTTTTATTTTGACAATAGTAAGCAAAAACACTCTTAGTTTATTCGTATTTGTCCTGAAATCCTTAAACAGGACATACCAACTTGGTTTATTAGATGGTGGTTACAATTTGGAGCCACACTAAAAATTCTTCCACCATCGTTGCAAGAATTATTTGCAACTTGGGCTCAATCTTATCCTCTCTGCCAGAATGCCGATCAACTTTTAGAGGGGGAGAGTACTATGTACTTTTTTATCCATTTCGAAATTCCATATATTTTTAAATAGATAATTTAGTGTGAATTTAATGCCCTTACTTTTCCTGTTCTAGCCAGAAAGTTTCTGATAAAATGGTGGAACAGGTTAGATGAAAAAGAGAAAGTACAAATTGTACAAAAGTCGATCAAGGAAAATGAGATCTTTATTGAAGCCAAGCTCAAAAAGGAAATAATGGATGATAGTCCTTTAAAGAAGCTAAAGGAGTCTCTGAGGAGACAGAATCCTCGAATTACCGAGGAAGAATTAAAGAAAAAATCCTTAAAATATATGCAGACTCAATTTGATTCAATATTTGAGACAGATACTATGTCTGTTAGTTCCACAAAATCGGAAAATGAAAAAGAAGATTCAGAAACCTTCTTCAAAAAGATGCACAGGAGAGTCACTACTCCATCAGATGACGAAAGCAGTGATGCCAGCATGCACTAAGAAGACACTGTTGCCAAAATACAGGTGGCAATTTCTGTTTATATCACTGTATCAAAAGAGAATCTCTTTTAATAAATGGCCGACAATGGTGGACCCCACTTACTTTATCCTCAGCATAATTGCTGTTACGTGGACGGAGGAGAGCTAAAGGCGAAAAAAGTGGAAAGGTGATAGCGACGGGCACTCGCGTTGCTGATAGGGAGGGAATCTTACCTGCAGCTGCCGGTTTTTCCACTAGCACCTGTCAGTGGTTAAGTCGGTCGATACCGACTCTTATGTACTATAAATAGAGGCTAAGACCTCTTTGTTATGCATGTTTTTAGGCTAGAGTATTTTTATTCTGCTCTTCTGTTTAGTGTGCTTTGAGTGTAATCTGTAATATACTTCTACTATCAATAAAAATTCCCTTTAAACGTTCAGCTTCTCATCCTTCTTATCCTGGTTTTCCTGTTTGGTATCAGAGCCATGTTGGCTCAAGGCTGAGGTACTTCTACTTTCTCACAAGCATGTAAATATATGGTATAGTTATTGTGTTTAAGTTATTTTTTCTGTAATGGATATTATTATTGTTAAAGCTGTTGTTATGGTTAACTGCGATAGAGTTAGGATTGATCAAAGCGATGTGTCTTCTACCTAGTGAGATGGCATCAAAGTCGCGTAGCCTTGTTATGCCGAGAGGGCAGTTGAAGGCGTAAATCGTTGACAGTCGTGCTAGGTCTTTACTATCGTTAGATAAGTCTGAAACTTTAAAGTAGTTAACTAGAACAATAAAGTTTTTATAATAATTCCCTTAACAGACTGGTAACTTAAGCATAATAGTTGTCCATAGGTGCATGTAAGTGAAGGAAGTAGAACCTCATAACTTAAATGAGTAAAGAGTTAGCAATTGGCTTTAATAAGAAAGCTCTTAATAAGGGTAAATGTGTTAAGAATGCTCAAAATATTGAGTATCTCTCTGAATTAGAGGAATTAAACAAATGGACAATTCCAAAGGTAAAGCCAAAATAAATTTACCAAATTGGTACTTTTGACTTTAAATCTTCTATTTCAATTAAAACAATGAAAAGAACTGTTTCTGTGAATAACACAGAACATTTCTTTCAGCTAATAAGCGATGAGGATATTGGGCATATTCGTGATGCCTATAATTATGTTCATATTGGACTAATACAAGTTGCATTTAAACCCTTGACTTTACCAGAGTTAAATGCATCAATAATGACATCTCTCAGAGATGCAAGATGCTTAGACTAGAGCCAATCCCTAATGGGAGTCATGCAGACTAGTCTCTGCCATGGACCAGTTTATTTTAATGTCTATCCAAATTTAACTCTGTCAATGACAGATAATCATCTATATGAATCTGTAACCTTGAATTTGAAAACTTATGGTTATAACTTCTTACCAGGATCTGAAACTATAGCAATAATATATAGAATTCATTACAAGGTAATGAACACTATTGCCCCTAATACAAGGCATATTACTACACCTGGTAAGACTACCTTGATAGAAACAAATCTATTGACATCTAAGGTAGCAACAAATAGAATTATTAGATGGGATGAAATTAATTTTCCAAAAGAATGGATTTTAAGTCAAGCTGTGTTACCACAACCAATAGTGAACACAGATATTGATCAAATAATCCAGACTAATGATGGAGAAGTAGAAGTAAGATTTACTCCTACTGATATATCGAGATTATCAATATCAGGAAGAAAATTTTTACCTTCTACAGTTGGATCAACCTCTTCTAATAAAGAAGAAGTCAATAAAATTAAAATTACTGATGATGCAATAGCACATCCCTTGTATAAGGAAAAGAGCAAGATAAGCTCTCCGACAATGTCGGAAATAGAATTTACTTCTATTTAATGGGATTTAAAGTTCTTCAAGAAATTCGGGACATTCTCAATAGAATGTACTATAAGAAGAAAAAATTTGTGGAATGGTTTGAGAAAACTTATTCCACTAAACAGAGATATAAATTTAAAGATGAATATTACAATCATCTAGAAAAGAAAAGGAAAATAATACCCTTCATTGATTGGTTTGTCCAAAAATATGTGGACACAGAATCAACACAAATAAATGTGTTAGAAGAATATTATAAAATCTGGAATACCGATACAGGATCTAGTAGTGGTACAACTAGATCAATGTACCCATCAAGTGAACCAATCAAACTTACTGTTAAAAATAAGACAGACAAAATTGATGTTGTCTCTTTTATCAAAATAATTGACTGTAAAGAAACAGTCATAACTGAATTACAGAAAGCTTTAAGGCAGAATAATTACACTAATGTGTTTATTCAAGTCATGGGTCAACAATTGACCAGGATTGAAACTGCCTTAGAAAAATTATTACATAAATTAGATAAAATAAAACAAATAGACCATTCTGGAAAAAACTCTTTTAAAGAGACTTCTAATATCTCTTTAAAACCTCCTCCCGAGGTTAAAGGGTTTAAAATGTCTAAAACCCCAGAAGTCACAAAAGAAGATATCCAGGAGCTAATAGCTCAGTTCAAAAAGAGTAATCTTCAGACTATTAAGGCTGAAGAACAAGAATTGCGAGAGCTAATAGCTCGAGCTAAGTAAAAATTTGCTATTATTAGTAATACTACTGATAAAAATAAAATTGCCATTAATGATCTTAATAAAAGTATTCAAGTAATTAATGGTCACTCTTCTAATGCTTCTGAAATGTCAGAAGAAGATCAACAAACTGAGGATCTAACTGAGAATGATATTCGTCCACAAGAAATTGATGATCTTCAGAAAATCTTTGTTGAATCGAAGAATGATTCTAGAATACAAGCGGTTAAATATGGCAAACCGAATTTAATGAAATATTATTACCAAAGACCTACTCCCACTGATGTGTTATTCGAAGAGAATAATACTATCATTCAAAATCATTATAGTGGGAAAGAGATCTATGAATGGAACATAGATGGGCTTACAGAAAAACAAATTCATGATCAATTGCATCGAATGATGATGTATTCTAATGTAGCAAAAGCTACTGGGAATAGCGATAAGGAAATCACACAGTTCATAACTTATGGTTTTACAGGCACTCTGAGAGGTTGGTAGAACAATTGTTTAACTGACTCTCAAAGGCAAGAAATATTAAGTGCTGTAAAAACCGAAACTAGTTCTGAAAATAATATTCAAACAACTAAACCTGATGCGGTTTATACTCTTATTATTACCATCCTGGAACACTTTACAGGAGGTATATCTGATCATGGAGAAAGAGTGAGAACTCTTCTTCAGAATTTAAGATGTCCAACACTTACTCACTTTAGATGGTATAAGGATACTTTCTTAAGTAGAGTAATGTTGCTTGGTGATGCTAATAATGCTCACTAGAAGTCAAAATTTATTGATGGACTTCCTAATCTCTTTGCTGAAAGAATAAGACAAGGTTTGAGAAACCAAAATAATGGTGTCATACCTTATTGTAATTACACTTATGAAAATTTGATCAATAAATGTATTGAACAAGGTCTAGCTTTATGTAACGAATTAAAGCTACGAAATCAATTGAAATCTCAGAGAATCTCTGAGAGGAGACAACTAGAAGAATTTTGTGATCAGTTTGCAATGGATACTTTTAAACCTCTTCCTAATAATAAGGGAAGAAGAAAGTGAGGGATTCTAAGGACTATAAAAGACCTTATAAAAGAAAGAAATATCCCTCAAAGAAACAAAATACTACTGTTAATAAGGACAATAAAAAGAAGAAATCTTCTAAAAAAAAACCATTAAATGTTACAAATGTGGCAAATTAGGCCATTATGCTAACAAATATTATACAAAAAAGAAATTAGAAGAAATTGAAGATAAAGGTTTAAGAAAAACTCTTTACAAATTAATGATTAATTCTGACTATGAAGAAAGTTCATCCAATGATGAATCTAATGATGAAATTAATAGTTCATCAGAAAATGAATGTGGTGAGAATTGTCAATGTAACGAATGTGTTACACAGAAAGACATTAACTATTATAAATCTATAGTAGAAATGAATGGGCTATCCATAAATATCTTAACTCTTAATGAGAAGAAGGAAATAATTGAAGCCTTGTGTACTAATAATATTAGTACAGAAATAAAGAATAAAATTATAGAGATAATTGGAGAAGAATTGAATAAGGATAATGGTCCTATTCAGACTACTCCTCCTGAAGCTTATAATATGGCCGAGATAATATCTCGCTATAGAGGTTAGCAGACTAAACCTGTTACTATTCAGGAACTTCAGTCTGAAATAAAGACTTTGAAGATTGAGATAAAAAATTTAAAATCTCAAGATCAATTTATTCAGAAAAGACTGGATAAACTCGAACGAATTAATCTATCCCGTACCATTACCCCATCAATGGATGAATCTTCTGTTAATTCTTCTTGTTCACAAGAACAAGAGGGGGAGAATCAGTCTGTTCAATCAGGACAGAGACAGATAAACTCAGAAGATGGGAATGGAAAAAATAGTTTCCTACAAAAAATAGATTTATTTATTACCCATAAATGGTATATTAAAATAAATATGCTCGTTAATAATGAGTATTATTTAACTAATCTGATTGCACTTGTTGATAGTGGTGCAGATCTTAATTGTGTCAAAGAAGGAGTTGTTCCGACAAAATATTGCGAACGAACTACTCAGACCTTAGTGCAGCTAATAATAAAGCACTTACTACTCCTTATAAAATAACAGATGTAAATATCTGTAAGGATGATGTTTGTATTCCTATACACTTGATAGTTGTAAAAAAAATATCTCAGCATGTTATTCTAGGAACTCCTTTCCTAGAGAAACTCATGCCAATTAATGAGATTACTAAGGAAGGAATTACTACCTGTTATAAAGGCAAAAGAATAACTTTTGAATTTATAACAAACCCAATTGTTAAAATTCTTAATGAAGTTAATTTGAAAGAAAATTAAATTAATTTCTTAAAGGAAAAACTTGCTCAGGTTACTATAACCCAGCAGTTACAACAATTGGAAATCCAAAAAAGAATACAACAAGTTGAGGAAGACTTCAAACTACACACTTGTAGTAATATCCCAAATACTTTCTGGGATAGGAAACAACATATTGTTTCTCTTCCATATGAAGAATCCTTTAATAAAAAGGATATTCCGACCAAGGCAAGACCTTGTCAGATGAATCAAGAATATCTTGAACTATGCAAGAAAGAAATCTAAGACTTATTGGATAAGAAATTAATTCATAAATCCTACTCTCCATGGAGTTGCACAGCATTTTATGTTAATAACAATGCTGAAAGAGAAAGGGGAGTACCAAGACTCATTATTAATAATAAACCTTTAAATAAGGTTTTGAAATGGATTAGATATCCAATCCCTAATAAAAGGGACTTGCTCAATAGAGTATTGTTATTCTGCTCTTCTGTTTAGTGTGCTTTGAGTGTACTCTGTAATATACTTCTACTATCAATAAAAATTCCCTTTAAACGTTCAGCTTCTCATCCTTCTTATCCTGGTTTTCCTGTTTGGTATCAGAGCCTTGTGTACTAATAATATTAGTACAGAAATAAAGAATAAAATTATAGAGATAATTGGAGAAGAATTGAATAAGGATAATGGTCCTATTCATACTACTCCTCCTGAAGCTTATAATATGGCCGAGGTAATATCTCGCTATAGAGGTAAGCAGACTAAACCTGTTACTATTCAGGAACTTCCGTCTGAAATAAAGACTTTGAAGATTGAGATAAAAAATTTAAAATCTCAAGATCAATCTATTCAGAAAAGACTGGATAAACTCGAACGAATTAATCTATCCCGTACCATTACCCCATCAATGGGTGAATCTTCTGTTAATTCTTCTTGTTTACAAGAACAAGAAGGGAAGAATCAGTCTGTTCAATCAGGACAGAGACAGATAAACTCAGAAGATGGGAATGAGAAAAATAGTTTCCTACAAAAAATGGATTTATTTATTACCCATAAATGGTATATTAAAATAAATATGCTCGTTAATAATGAGTATTATTTAACTAATCTGATTGCACTTGTTGATAGTGGTGCAGATCTTAATTGTGTTAAAGAAGGAGTTATTCCGATAAAATATTGTGAACGAACTACTCAGACACTTATTGCAGCTAAAAATAAAGTACTTACTACTCCTTATAAAATAACAGATGTAAATATCTGTAAAAATGATGTTTGTATTCCTATACACTTGATAGTTGTAAAAGAAATATCTCAGCATGTTATTCTAGGAACTCATTTCCTAGAGAAACTCATGCCAATTAATGAGATTACTAAGGAAGGAATTACTACCTGTTATAAAGGCAAAAGAATAACTTTTGAATTTATAACAAACCCAATTGTAAAAAATTTTAATGAAGTTAATTTGAAAGAAAATCAAATTAATTTCTTAAAGGAAGAACTTGCTCAGGTTACTATAACCCAGCAGTTACAACAATTGGAAATCTAAAAAAGAATACAACAAGTTGAGGAAGACTTCAAACTACACACTTGTAGTAATATCCCAAATGCTTTCTGGGATAGGAAACAATATATTGTTTCTCTTCCATATGAAGAATCCTTTAATGAAAAGGATATTCCGACCAAGGCAAGACCTTGTCAGATGAATCAAGAATATCTTGAACTATGCAAGAAAGAAATCCAAGACTTATTGGATAAGAAATTAATTCGTAAATCCTACTCTCCATGGAGTTGCACATCATTTTATGTTAATAACAATGCTGAAAGAGAAAGAGGAGTACCAAGACTCGTTATTAATTATAAACCTTTAAATAAGGTTTTGAAATGGATTAGATATCCAATCCATAATAAAAGGGACTTGCTCAATAGAGTATGTAAAGCAAGAATTTTTTCTAAATTTGACCTGAAATCAGGTTACTGGCAAATACAAATAAACAAAAATGATCGATATAAAACTGCTTTTGCCGTTCCTTTTGGCCATTATGAATGGAATGTCATGCCATTCGGCTGAAGAATGCTCCTTCAGAATTTTAGAATATAATGAATAAAATATTCATCTAATATTCTAGTTTTATATTGTCATATATTGCTGACATTTTAATCTTCTCTAATACCATAGAAGAACATTTTAAACACCTTAATGTGTTTAAACACTTAGTTATAAAAAATGTCTTAGTGATTTCTGCCCCAAAAATGAAACTCTTCCAGCAGGAAATAAGATTTTTGGGACATAATATTATAAACAATACAATAATTCTAATTGATAGAAGTATCGAATTTGCTTATAAATTTTCTGATAAAATAACTGATAATAAGCAGTTACAGCAATTTCTTGGAGCATTAAATTATGTCTCTGAGTTTTATAAGAATATTGCTGCTGATACAAAATTTTTGTATCAAAGATTAAAAAAGAATCCTGCTCCATGGACTACTAGTCACACTGAAGCAGTAAAATTAATAAAACAAAAGATTAAAAATTTACCTTGTTTATATTTAGCAAATGTTGAATGGTTTAAAATAGTTGAAACTGATGCAAGTAACATTGGTTATGGGGGAATACTGAAACAATTAAACCCAAACACCAATAAAGAAGAACTTGTGAGATATCATTCAGGAAAATGGAATGATACTCAAATTAAATACTCAACTATTAAGAAAAAATTCTTTCTATTATTCAATGTATACATAAATTTCAAGATAATTTACTTAATAAGAAATTCTTATTAAGAATTGATTGTAGTTCTGCTAAAACTGTTTTAGAAAAAGATGTTAAAAATTTAGCATCTAAACAGATATTTGCTAGATGGCAATCTGAATTAGCAATATTTGATTTTGATATTGAATATATTAAAGGAACTGACAATTCACTTTCTGATTTTTTGACTCGTGAATTTTTGCAGGATAATGAGTCAAAGAAATAAAGGGAAACAACCATGGGTTCCTAGGCCCATGGCTTCAAGCTCCAATGAGCCAAAGTACCAAAAATCCAAGAAAATTGTTCTTGAAAAAGAAAAACCTTCAAATAAAGAAGTTCAAAACTTCGAAGAAACCAATATTTCTTCTTACAAGCAAGCAATTGAGGTTGAAACAATTTTCACTCAGAATAATCACACAGAAGAAATACTTCAACTGGAGAAATCTGACATCCCAATGATGGATGATCCCTGGAGAATAAAAGAAAAATATCTGGAAAATAATATGTTTCCAGTACAGGAAAAAGATAGAAATGTTTATGAAGGAATTCTGCTTACAACAAAATCTGTTGAGATAGAGCATTTCTATCAGAAGGCCAATGACTTCAGAAGTGATATAAATTATAGTAAGATAATTATACGTCACATAATTACTCCTCAATCATGGGGATTACACCCAAATCGAACTAAAATGTTAGTTCACAAAGAAAAGAATATCAATATGCCTTATTCTTACTGGGATTATATTGAGGCATTTACCAAAGTGTTTTATTTTAACAATAGTAAGCAAAAATACTCTTGGTTTATTCGTATTTGTCCTGAAATCCTTAAACAGGACATACCAACTTGGTTTATTAGATGGTGGTTACAATTTAGAGCCACACTGAAAATTCTTCCACCATCGTTGCAAGAATTATTTGCAACTTGGGCTCAATCTTATCCTCTCTGCCAGAATGCCGATCAACTTTTAGAGGGGGAGATTACTATGTACTTTTTTATCCATTTTGAAATTCTATATATTTTTAAATGGATAATTAAGTGTGAATTTAATGCCCTTAATTTTCCTGTTCTAGCCAGAAAGTTTCTGATAAAATGGTGGAACAGGTTAGATGAAAAAAAGAAAGTATAAATTGTACAAAAGTCGATCAAGGAAAATGAGATCCTTATTGAAGCCAAGCTCAAAAAGGAAATAATGGATGATAGTCCTTTAAAGAAGCTAAAGGAGTCTCTGAGGAGACAGAATCCTCGAATTACCGAGGAAGAATTAAAGAAAAAATGCTTGAAATATATGCAGACTCAATTTGATTCAATATTTGAGACAGATACTATGTCTGTTAGTTCCACAAAATCGGAACATGAAGAAGAAGATTCAGAAACCTTCTTCAAAAAGATGCACAGGAGAGTCACTACTCCATCAGATGACGAAAGCAGTGATGCCAGCATGCACTAAGAAGACACTGTTGCCAAAATACAGGTGGCAATTACTGTTTATATCACTGTATCAAAAGAGAATCTCTTTTAATAAATGGCCGACAATGGTGGACCCCACTTACTTTATTCCTCAGCATAATTGCTGTTACGTGGACGGAGGAGAGCTAAAGGCAAAAAAAGTGGAAAGGTGATAGCGACGGGCACTCGCGTTGCTGATAGGGAGGGAATCTTACCTGCAGCTGCCGGTTTCTCCACTAGCACCTGTCAGTTGTTAAGTCGGTCGATATCGACTCTTATGTACTATAAATAGAGGCCAAGACCTCTTTGTTATGCATGTTTTTAGGCTAGAGTATTTTTATTCTGCTCTTCTGTTTAGTGTGCTATGAGTGTACTCTGTAATATACTTCTACTATCAATAAAAATTCCCTTTAAACGTTCAGCTTCTCATCCTTCTTATCCTGGTTTTCCTGTTTGGTATCAGAGCCATGTTGGCTCAAGCCTGAGGTACTTCTACTTCCTCACAAGCATGTAAATATATGGTATAGTTATTGTGTTTAAGTTATTTTTTCTGTAATGGATATTATTATTGTTAAAGCTGTTGTTATGGTTAACTGCGATAGAGTTAGGATTGATCGAAGCGATGTGTCTTCTACCTAGTGAGACGGCATCAAAGTCGCGTAGCCTTGTTATGCCGAGAGGGCAGTTGAAGGCGTAAATCGTTGACAGTCGTGCTAGGTCTTTACTATCGTTAGATAAGTCTGAAACTTTAAAGTAGTTAACTAGAACAATAGAGTTTTCATAATAATTCTCTTAACAGACTGGTAACTTAAGCATAATAGTTGGCCATAGGTGCATGTAAGTGAAGGAAGTAGAACCTCATAACTCAAATGAGTAAAGAGTTAGCAATTGGCTTTAATAAGAAAGTTCTTAATAAGGGTAAATCTGTTAAGAATGCTCAAAATGTTGAGTATCCCTCTGAATTAGAGAAATTAAACAAATGGACAATTCCAAAGGTAAAGCCAAAAGAAATTTACCAAATTGGTACTTTTGACTTTAAATCTTCTATTTCAATTAAAACAATGGAAAGAACTATTTCTGTGAATAACACAGAGCATTCCTTTCAGCTAATAAGCGATGAGGATATTGGGCATCTTCGTGATGCCTATAATTATGTTCATATTGGACTAATATAAGTTGCATTTAAACCCTTGACTTTACCATGGTTAAATGCATCAATAATGACATCTCTCAGAGATGCAAGATGCTTAGACTGGAGCCAATCCCTAATGGAAGTCATGCAGACTAGTCTCTGCCATGGACCAATTTATTTTAATGTCTATCCAAATTTAACTCTGTCAATGACAGATAATCATCTATATGAATCTGTAACCTTGAATTTGAAAACTTATGGTTATAACTTCTTACCAGGATCTAAAACTATAGCAATAATCTATAGAATTCATTACAAGATAATGAACACTATTGCTCCTAATGCAAGGCATATTACTACACCTGGTAAGACTACCTTGATAGAAACAAATCTATTGACATCTAAGGTAGCAACAAATAGAATTATTAGATGGGATAAAATTAATTTTCCAAAAGAATGGATTTTAAGTCAAGCTGTGTTACCACAACCAATAGTGAACACAGATATTGACCAAATAATCCAGACTAATGATGGAGAAGTAGAAGTAAGATTTACTCCTACTGATATATCGAGATTATCAATATCAGGAAGAAAATCTTTACCTTCTACAGTTGGATCAACCTCTTCTAATAAAGAAGAAGTCAATAAAATTAAAATTACTAATGATGCAATAGCACATCCCTTGTATAAGGAAAAGAGCAAGATAAGCTCTCCGACAATATCGAAAATAGAATTTACTTCTATTTAATGGGATTTAAAGTTCCTCAAGAAATTCGGGACATTCTCAATAGAATGTACTATGAGAAGAAAGAATTTGTGAAATGGTTTGAGAAAACTTATTCCACTAAACAGAGATATAAATTTAAAGATGAATATTACAATCATCTAGAAAAAAAAGGAAAATAATACCCTTCATTGATTGGTTTGTCCAAAAATATGTGGACACAGAATCAACACAAATGAATGTGTTAGAAGAATATTATAAAATCTGGAATACCGATACAGGATCCAGTAGTGGTACAACTAGATCAATGTACCCACCTAGTGAACCAATCAAACTTACTGTTAAAAATAAGACAGACAAAATTGATGTTGTCTCTTTTATCAAAATAATTGACAGTAAAGAAACAGTCATAACTGAATTACAGAAAGCTTTAAGGCAGAATAATTACACTAATGTGTTTATTCAAGTCATGGGCAACAATTGACCAGGATTGAAACTGCCTTAGAAAAATTATTACATAAATTAGATAAAATAAAACAAATAGACCATTCTGGAAAAAACTCTTTTAAAGAGACTTCTAATATCTCTTTAAAACCTCCTCCTGAGGTTAAAGGGTTTAAAATGTCTAAAATCCCAGAAGTCACAAAAGAAGATATCCAGGAGCTAATAGCTCAGTTCAAAAAGAGTAATCTTCAGACTATTAAGGCTGAAGAACAAGAATTGTGAGAGCTAATAGCTCAAGCTAAGCAAAAATTTGCTATTATTAGTAATACTACTGATAAAAATAAAATTGCCATTAATGATCTTAATAAAAGTATTCAAGTAATTAATGGTCACTCTTCTAATGCTTCTGAAATGTCAGAAGAAGATCAACAAACTGAGGATCTAACTGAGAATGACATTCGTCCACAAGAAATTGATGATCTTCAGAAAACCTTTGTTGAATCGAAGAATGATTCTAGAATACAAGCGGTTAAATATGGCAAACCAAATTTAATGAAATATTATTACCAAAGACCTACTCCCACTGATGTGTTATTCGAAGAGAATGATACTATCATTCAAAATTATTATAGTGGGGGAGAGATCTATGAATGGAACATAGATGGTCTTACAGAAAAATAAATTCATGATCAATTGTATCGAATAATGATGTATTCTAATGTAACAAAAGCTACTGGGAATAGCGATAAAGAAATCGCACAGTTCATAACTTGTGGTTTTACAGGCACTCTGAGGGGTTGGTGGAACAATTGTTTAACTGACTCTCAAAGGCAAAAAATAATAAGTGCTGTAAAAAACGAAACTAGTTCTGAAAATAATATTCAGACAACTAAACCTGATGCGGTTTATACTCTTATTATTACCATCCTGGAACACTTTACAGGAGGTATATCTGATCATGGAGAAAGAGTAAGAACTCTTCTTCAGAATTTAAGATGTCCAACACTTACTCATTTTAGATGGTACAAGGATACTTTCTTAAGTAGAGTAATGTTGCTTGGTGATGCTAATAATGCTCACTGGAAGTCAAAATTTATTGATGGGCTTCCTAATCTATTTGCTGAAAGAATAAGGCAAGGTTTAAGAAACCAAAATAATGGTGTCATACCTTATTCTAATTACACTTATGAAAATTTGATCAATAAATGTATTGAAGAAGGTCTAGCTTTATGTAACGACTTAAAGCTACAAAATCAATTGAAATCTCAGAGAATCTCTGAGAGAAGACAACTAGGAGAATTTTGTGACCAGTTTGCAATGGATACTTTTAAACCTCTTCCTAATAATAAGGGAAAGAAGAAAGTGAGGGATTCTAAGGACTATAAAAGACCTTATAAAAGAAAGAAATATCCCTCAAAGAAACAAAAAACTACTGTTAATAAGGACAATAAAAAGAAGAAATCTTCTAAGAAAAATACCAGTAATGTTACAAATATGACAAATTAGGCCATTATGCTAACAAATATTATACAAAAAAGAAATTAGAAGAAATTGAAGATGAAGGGTTAAGAAAAACTCTTTACAAATTAATGATTAATTCTGACTATAAAGAAAGTTCATCCAATGATGAATCTAATGATGAAATTAATAGTTCATCAGAAAATGAATGTGGTGAGAATTGTCAATGTAACGAATGTGTTACACAGAAAGACATTAACTATTATAAATCTATAGTAGAAATGAATGTGCTATCCATAAATACCTTAACTCTTAATGAGAAGAAGGAAATAATTGAAGCCTTGTGTACTAATAATATTAGTACAGAAATAAAGAATAAAATAATAGAGATAATTGGAGAAGAATTGAATAAGGATAATGGTCCTATTCAGACTACTCCTCCTGAAGCTTATAATATGGCCGAGGTAATATCTTGCTATAGAGGTAAGCAGACTAAACCTATTACTATTCAGGAACTTCAGTATGAAATAAAGACTTTGAAGATTGAGATAAAAAATTTAAAATCTCAAGATCAATCTATTCAGAAAAGACTAGATAAACTCGAACGAATTAATCTATCCTGTACCATTACCCCATCAATGGGTGAATCTTCTATTAATTCTTCTTATTCAAAAGAACAAGAGGGGGTGAATCAGTCTGTTCAATCAGGACAGAGACAGATAAACTCAGAAGATGGGAATGGAAAAAATAGTTTCCTACAAAAAATAGATTTATTTATTACCCATAAATGGTATATTAAAATAAATATGCTCGTTAATAATGAGTATTATTTAACTAATCTGATTGCACTTGTTGATAGTGGTGCAGATCTTAATTGTGTCAAAGAAGGAGTTGTTCCGATAAAATATTACGAACGAACTACTCAGCCACTTAGTGCAGCTAATAATAAAGCACTTACTACTCCTTATAAAATAACAGATGTAAATATCTGTAAGGATGATGTTTGTATTCCTATACACTTGATAGTTGTAAAAGAAATATCTCAGCATGTTATTCTAGGAACTCATTTCCTAGAGAAACTCATGCCAATTAATGAGATTACTAAGGAAGGAATTACTACCTGTTATAAAGGCAAAAGAATAACTTTTGAATTTATAACAAACTCAATTGTTAAAATTCTTAATGAAGTTAATTTGAAAGAAAATCAAATTAATTTCTTGAAGGAAGAACTTGCTCAGGTTACTATAACCCAGCAGTTACAATAATTGGAAATCCAAAAAAGAATACAACAAGTTGAGGAAGACTTCAAACTACACACTTGTAGTAATATCCCAAATACTTTCTGGGATAGGAAACAACATATTGTTTCTCTTCCATATAAAGAATCCTTTAATGAAAAGGATATTTCGACCAAGGCAAGACCTTGTCAGATGAATCAAGAATATCTTGAACTATGCAAGAAAGAAATCCAAGACTTATTGGATAAGAAATTAATTCGTAAATTCTACTCTCCATGGAGTTGCACAGCATTTTATGTTAATAACAATGCTGAAAGAGAAAGGGGAGTACCAAGACTCGTTATTAATTATAAATCTTTAAATAAGGTTTTGAAATGGATTAGATATCCAATCCCTAATAAAAGGGACTTGCTCAATAGAGTATATAAAGCAAAAAATTTTTCTAAATTTGACCTGAAATCAGGTTACTGGCAAATACAAATAAACGAAAAGGATCGATATAAAACTGCTTTTGCCGTTCTTTTTGGCCATTATGAATGGAATGTCATGCCATTCGGTCTGAAGAATGCTCCTTCAGAATTTCAGAATATAATGAATGAAATATTCATCCAATATTTTAGTTTTATATTGTCATATATTGATAACATTTTAATTTTCTCTAATACCATAGAAGAACATTTTAAACACCTTAATGTGTTTAAACACTTAGTTATAAAAAATGGCTTAGTAATTTCTGCCCCAAAAATAAACTCTTCCAGCAGAAAATAAGATTTTTGGGACATAATATTGTAAACAATACAATAATTCCAATTGATAGAAGTATAGAATTTGCTTCTAAATTTTTTGATGAAATAACTGATAATAAACAGTTACAGCGATTTCTTGGAGCATTAAATTATGTCTCTGAGTTTTACAAGAATATTGCTGCTGATACAAAATTTTTGTATCAAAGTTTAAAAAAGAATCCTGCTCCATGGACTACTAGTCACACTGAAGCAGTAAAATTAATAAAATAAAAGGTTAAAAATTTATCTTGTTTACATTTAGCAAATGTTGAATGGTTTAAAATAGTTGAAACTGATGCAAGTGACATTGGTTATAGGGGAATACTGAAACAATTAAACCCAAACATCAATAAAGAAGAACTTGTGAGATATCATTCAGAAAAATGGAATGATACTCAAATTAAATACTCAACTATTAAGAAAAAATTATTTCTATTATTCAATGTATACATAAATTTCAAGATGATTTACTTAATAAGAAATTCTTATTAAGAATTGATTGTAGTTCTGCTAAAACTGTTTTAGAAAAAGATGTTAAAAATTTAGCATCTAAACAGATATTTACTAGATGGTAATCTGAATTAGCAATATTTGATTTTGATATTGAATATATTAAAGGAACTGACAATTCACTTCCTGATTTTTTGACTCGTGAATTTTTGCAGGATAATGAGTTAAAGAAATAAAGGGAAATAACCATGGGTTCCTAGGCCCATGGCTTCAAGCTCCAATGAGCCAAAGTACCAAAAATTCAAGAAAATTGTTCTTGGAAAAGGAAAACTTTCAAATAAAGAAGTTCAAGACTTCGAAGAAACCAATGTTTCTTCTTACAAGCAAGCAGTTGAGGTTGAAACAATTTTCACTCAGAATAATCACACAGAAGAAATACTTCAACTGGAGAAATCTGATATCCCAATGATGGATGATCCCTGGAGAATAAAAGAAAAATATCTGGAAAATAATATGTTTCCAGTACAGGGAAAAGATAGAAATATTTATGAAGGAATTCTGCTTACAACAAAATCTGTTGAGATAGAGCATTTCTATCAGAAGGCCAATGACTTCAGAAGTGATGTAAATTATAGTAAGATAATTATACGTCACATAATTACTCCTCAATCATGGAGATTACACCCAAATCGAACTAAAATGTTAGTTCACAAAGAAAAGAATATCAATATGCCTTATTCTTACTCGGATTATATTGAGGCATTTACCAAAGTGTTTTATTTTGACAATAGTAAGCAAAAACACTCTTGGTTTATTCGTATTGGTCCTGAAATCCTTAAACAGGACATACCAACTTGGTTTATTAGATGGTGGTTACAATTTGGAGCCACACTGGAAATTCTTCCACCATCGTTGCAAGAATTATTTGCAACTTGGGCTCAATCTTATCCTCTCTGCCAGAATGCCGATCAACTTTTAGAGGGGGAGAGTACTATGTACTTTTTTATCCATTTCGAAATTCCATATATTTTTAAATAGATAATTAAGTGTGAATTTAATGCCCTTAAGTTTTCTGTTCTAGCCAGAAAGTTTCTGATCAAATGGTGGAACAGTTTAGATGAAAAAGAGAAAGTACAAATTGTACAAAAGTCGATCAAGGAAAATGAGATCCTTGTTAAAGCCAAGCTCAAAAAGGAAATAATGGATGATAGTCCTTTAAAGAAGCTAAAGGTGTCTCTGAGGAGACAGAATCCTCGAATTACCGTAGAAGAATTAAAGAAAAAATGCTTGAAATATATGCAAACTCAATTTGATTCAATATTTGAGACAGATACTATGTCTGTTAGTTCCACAAAATCGGAACATGAAGAAGAAGATTCAGAAACCTTCTTCAAAAAGATGCACAGGAGAGTCACTACTCCATCAGATGACGAAAGCAGTGATGCCAGCATGCACTAAGAAGACACTGTTGCCAAAATACAGGTGGCAATTACTGTTTATATCACTGTATCAAAAGAAAATCTCTTTTAATAAATGGCCGACAATGGTGGACCCCACTTACTTTATTCCTCAGCATAATTGTTGTTACGTGGACGGAGGAGAGCTAAAGGCAAAAAAAGTGAAAAGGTGATAGCGACGGGCACTCGCGTTGCTGATAGGGAGGGAATCTTACCTGCAGCTGCCGGTTTCTCCACTAGCACCTGTCAGTTGTTAAGTCGGTCGATACCGACTCTTATGTACTATAAATAAACACATTAGTGTAATTATTCTGCCTTAAAACTTTCTGTAATTCAGTTATGACTGTTTCTTTACTGTCAATTATTTTGATAAAAGAGACAGCATCAATTTTGTCTGTCTTATTTTTAACAGTAAGTTTGATTGGTTCACTTGGTGGGTACATTGATCTAGTTGTACCACTACTGGATCCTGTATCGGTATTCCAGATTTTATAATATTCTTCTAACACATTTATTTGTGTTAATTCTGTGTCCACATATTTTTGGACAAACCAATCAATGAAGGGTATTATTTTCTTTTTCTTTTCTAGATGATTGTAATATTCATCTTTAAATTTATATTTCTGTTTAGTGGAATAAGTTTTCTCAAGCCATTCCATAAATTCTTTCTTCTCATAGTACATTCTATTGAGAATGTCCCGAATTTTTTGAGGAACTTTAAATCCCATTAAATAGAAGTAAATTCCATTTCCGACATTGTCGGAGAGCTTATCTTGCTCTTTTCCTTATACAAGGGATGTGCTATTGCATCATCAGTAATTTTAATTTTATTGACTTCTTCTTTATTAGAAGAGGTTGATCCAACTGTAGAAGGTAAAGATTTTCTTCCTGTAATGATAATCTCGATATATCAGTAGGAGTAAATCTTACTTCTACTTCTCCATCATTAGTCTGGATTATTTGGTCAATATCTGTGTTCACTATTGGTTGTGGTAACACAGCTTGACTTAAAATCCATTCTTTTGGGAAATTAATTTCATCCCATCTAATAATTCTATTTGTTGCTACCTTAGATGTCAATAGATTTGTTTCTATCAAGGTAGTCTTACCCGGTGTAGTAATATGCCTTGCATTAGGGGCAATAGTGTTCATTACCTTGTAATAAATTCTATAGATTATTGCTATAGTTTCAGATCCTGGTAAGAAGTTATAACCATAAGTTTTCAAATTCAAGGTTACAGATTCATATAGATGATTATCTGTCATTGACAGAGTTAAATTTGGATAGACATTAAAATAAACTAGTCCAGGGCAGAGACTAGTCTGCATGACTCCCATTAGGGATTGGCTCCAGTCTAAGAATCTTGCATCTCTGAGAGATGTCATTATTGATGCATTTAACCCTGGTAAAGTCAAGGGTTTAAATGCAACTTGTATTAGTCCAATATGAACATAATTATAGGCATCACGAATATGCCCAATATCCTCATCGCTTATTAGCTGAAAGGAATGCTCTGTGTTATTCACAGAAACAGTTTTTTCCATTGTTTTAATTGAAATAGAAGATTTAAAGTCAAAAGTACCAATTTGGTATAAAAAAATTGGCTTTACCTTTGGAATTGTCCATTTGTTTAATTCCTCTAATTCAGAGGGATACTCAACATTTTGAGCATTCTTAACAGATTTACCCTTATTAAGAGCTTTCTTATTAAAGCTAATTGCTAACTCTTTATTCATTTGAGTTATGAGGTTCTACTTCCTTCACTTACATGCACCTATGGCCAACTATTATGCTTAAGTTACCAGTCTGTTAAGGGAATTATTATGAAAACTCTATTGTTCTAGTTAACTACTTTAAAGTTTCAGACTTATCTAACGATAGTAAAGACCTAGCACGACTGTCAATGATTTACGCCTTCAACTGCCCTCTCGGCATAACAAGGCTACGCGACTTTGATGCCGTCTCACTAGGTAGAAGACACATCGCTTTGATCAATCATAACTCTATCGCAGTTAACCATAACAACAGCTTTAACAATAATAATATCCATTACAGAAAAAATAACTTAAACACAATAACTATACCATATATTTACATGCTTGTGAGGAAGTAGAAGTACCTCAGCCTTGAGCCAACATGGCTCTGATAACAAACAGGAAAACCAGGATAAGAAGGATGAGAAGCTGAACGTTTAAAGAGAATTTTTATCGATAGTAGAAGTATATTACAGAGTACACTCAAAGCACACTAAACAGAAGAGCAGAATAAAAATACTCTAGCCTAAAAATATGCATAACAAAGAGGTCTTGGCCTCTATTTATAGTATATAAGAGTCGGTATCGACCGACTTAACAACTGACAGGTGCTAGTGGAGAAACCGGCAGCTGCAGGTAAGATTCCCTCCCTATCAGCAACGCGAGTGCGCGTCGCTATCACCTTTCCACTTTTTTCGCCTTTAGCTCTCCTCCGTCCACGTAACAGCAATTATGCTGAGGAATAAAGTAAGTGGGGTCCACCATTGTCGGCCATTTATTAAAAGAGATTCTCTTTTGATACAGTGATATAAACAGTAATTGCCACCTGTATTTTGGCAACGGTGTCTTCTTAGTGCATGCTGGCATCACTGCTTTCGTCATCTGATGGAGTAGTGACTCTCCTGTGCATCTTTTTGAAGAAGGTTTCTGAATCTTCTTCTTCATGTTCCGATTTTGTGGAACTAACAGACATAGTATCTGTCTCAAATATTGAATCAAATTGAGTCTGCATATATTTCAAGCATTTTTTCTTTAATTCTTCCTCGGTATTTCGAGGATTCTGTCTCCTCAGAGACTCCTTTAGCTTCTTTAAAGGACTATCATCCATTATTTTCTTTTTGAGCTTGGCTTCAACAAGGATCTTATTTTTCTTGATCGACTTTTGTACAATTTGTACTTTCTCTTTTTCATCTAAACTGTTCCACCATTTGATCAGAAACTTTCTGGCTAGAACAGAAAAATTAAGGGCATTAAATTCACACTTAATTATCCATTTAAAAATATATGGAATTTCAAAATGGATAAAAAAGTACATAGTACTCTTCCCCTCTAAAAGTTCATCAGCATTCTGGCAGAGAGGATAAGATTGAGCCCAAGTTGCAAATAATTCTTGTAACGATGGTGAAAAAATTTCCAGTGTGGCTCCAAATTGTAACCACCATCTAATAAACCAAGTTGGTATGTCCTGTTTAAGGATTTCAGGACAAATACGAATAAACCAAGAGTGTTTTTGCTTACTATTTTCAAAATAAAATACTTTGGTAAATGCCTCAATATAATCCCAGTAAGAATAAGGCATATTGATATTCTTTTCTTTGTGAACTAACATCTTAGTTCGATTTGGGTGTAATCCCCATGATTGAGGAGTAATTATGTGACGTATAATTATCTTACTGTAATTTACATCACTTCTGAAGTCATTGGCCTTCTGATAGAAATGCTCTATATCAACAGATTTTGTTGTAAGCAGAATTCCTTCATAAACATTTTTATCTTTTCCCTGTACTGGAAACATATTATTTTCCAGATATTTTTCTTTTATTCTCCAGGGATCATCCATCATTGGGATGTCAGATTTCTCTAGTTGAAGTATTTCTTCTGTGTGATTATTCTGAGTAAAAATTGTTTCAACCTCAACTGCTTGCTTGTAAGAAGAAACATTGGTTTCTTCGAAGTCTTGAACTTCTTTATTTGAAGGTTTTCCTTTTCCAAGAACAATTTTCTTGGATTTTTGGTACTTTGGCTCATTGGAGCTTGAAGCCATGGGCCTAGGAACCCATGGTTGTTTCCCTTTATTTCTTTGGCTCATTATCCTGCAAAAATTCATGAGTCAAAAAATCAGGAAGTGAATTGTCAGTTCCTTTAATATATTCAATATCAAAATCAAATATTGCTAATTCATATTGCCATCTAGCAAATATCTGTTTAGATGCTAAATTTTTAACATCTTTTTCTAAAACAGTTTTAGCAGAACTACAATTAATTCTTAATAAGAATTTCTTATAAAGTAAATCATCTTGAAATTTATGTATACATTGAATAATAGAAAAAAAAAATTCTTAATAGTTGAGTATTTAATTTGAGTATCATTCCATTTTCCTGAATGATATCTCACAAGTTCTTCTTTATTGGTGTTTGGGTTTAATTGTTTTAGTATTTCCCATAACCAATGTCACTTGCATCAGTTTTAACTATTTTAAACCATTCAACATTTGCTAAATGTAAACAAGGTAAATTTTTAACCTTTTGTTTTATTGAATTTACTACTTCAGTGTGACTAGTAGTCCATGGAGTAGGATTCTTTTTTAATCTTTGATACAAAATTTTTGTATCAGCAGCAATATTCTTGTAAAACTCAGAGACATAATTTAATGCTCCAAGAAATTGCTGTAACTGCTTATTATCAGTTATTTTATCAGAAAATTTAGAAGCAAATTCGATACTTCTATCAATTGAAATTATTGTATTGTTTACAATATTATGTCCCAAAAATCTTATTTCCTGCTGGAAGAGTTTCATTTTTGGGGTAGAAATCACTAAGCCATTTTTTATAACTAAGTGTTTAAACACATTAAGGTGTTTAAAATGTTCTTCTATGGTATTAGAGAAGATTAAAATGTCATCAATATATGACAATATAAAACTAGAATATTAGATGAATATTTCATTCATTATATTCTGAAATTCTAAAGGAGCATTCTTCAGACCGAATGGCATGATATTCCATTCATAATGGCCAAAAGGAACGGCAAAAGCAGTTTTATATCGATCCTTTTCGTTTAATTGTATTTGCCAGTAACCTGATTTCAGGTCAAATTTAGAAAAAAAAATTGCTTTACATACTCTATTGAGCAAGTCCCTTTTATTAGGGATTGGATATCTAATCTATTTTAAAACCTTATTTAAAGGTTTATAATTAATAACGAGTCTTGGTACTCCCCTTTCTCTTTCAGCATTGTTATTAACATAAAATGCTGTGCAACTCCATGGAGAGTAGGATTTACGAATTAATTTCTTATCCAATAAGTCTTGGATTTCTTTCTTGCATAGTTCAAGATATTCTTGATTCATCTGACAAGGTCTTGCCTTGATTGGAATATCCTTTTTATTAAAGGATTCTTCATATGGAAGAGAAACAATATGTTATTTCCTATCCCAGAAAGCATTTGGGATATTACTACAAGTGTGTAGTTTGAAGTCTTCCTCAACTTGTTGTATTCTTTTTTGGATTTCCAATTGCTGTAACTGTTGGGTTATAGTAACCTGAGCAAGTTCTTCCTTTAAGAAATTAATTTGATTTTCTTTCAAATTAACTTCATTAAGAATTTTAACAATTGGGTTTGTTATAAATTCAAAAGTTATTCTTTTGCCTTTATAACAGGTAGTAATTCCTTCCTTAGTAATCTCATTTATTGGCATGAGTTTCTCTAGGAAAGGAGTTCCTAGAATAACATGCTGAGATATTTCTTTTACAACTATCAAGTGTATAGGAATACAAACATCATCCTTACAGATATTTACATCTGTTATTTTATAAGGAGTAGTAAGTGCTTTATTATTAGCTGCACTAAGTGGCTGAGTAGTTCGTTCGCAATATTTTATCGGAACAACTCCTTCTTTGACACAATTAAGATCTGCACCACTATCAACAAGTGCAATCAGATTAGTTAAATAATACTCATTATTAAAGAGCATATTTATTTTAATATATCATTTATGGGTAATAAATAAATCCATTTTTTGTAGGAAACTATTTTTCCCATTCCCATCTTCTGAGTTTATCTGTCTCTGTCCTGATTGAACAGACTGATTCTCCCCCTCTTGTTCTTGTGAACAAGAAGAATTAACAGAAGATTCACCCATTGATGGGGTAATGGTACGGGATAGATTAATTCGTTCGAGTTTATCCAGTCTTTTCTGAATAGATTGATCTTAAGATTTTAAATTTTTTATCTCAATCTTCAAAGTCTTTATTTCAAACTGAAGTTCCTGAATAGTAACAGGTTTAGTCTGCTTACCTCTATAGCGAGATATTACCTCGGCCATATTATAAGCTTCAGGAGGAGTAGTCTGAATAGGACCATTATCCTTATTCAATTCTTCTCCAATTATCTCTATAATTTTATTCTTTATTTCTGTACTAATATTATTAGTACACAAGGCTTCAATTATTTCCTTCTTCTTATTAAGAGTTAAGGTATTTATGGATAGCCCATTCATTTCTACTATAGATTTATAATAGTTAATGTCTTTCTGTGTAACACATTCGTTACATTGACAATTCTCACCACATTCATTTTCTGATGAACTATTAATTTCATCATTAGATTCATCATTGGATGAACTTTCTTCATAGTCAGAATTAATCATTAATTTGTAAAGAGTTTTTCTTAACCCTTCATCTTTAATTTCTTTTAATTTCTTTTTTGTATAACATTTGATAGCATAATGGCCTAATTTGCCACATTTGTAATATTTAATGGTATTTTTTTAGAAGATTTATTCTTTTTATTGTCCTTATTAACAGTAGTATTTTGTTTCTTTGAGGTATATTTCTTTCTTTTATAAGGTCTTTTATAGTCCTTAGAATTCCTCACTTTCTTCTTTCCCTTATTATTAGGAAGAGGTTTAAAAGTATCCATTGCAAAATGGTCACAAAATTCTCCTAGTTGTCTCCTCTCAGAGATTCTCTGAGATTTTAATTGATTTCGTAGCTTTAAGTCGTTACATAAAGCTAGACGTTCTTCAATAAATTTATTGATCAAATTTCCATAAGTGTAATTAGAATAAGGTATGACACAATTATTTTGATTTCTTAAACCTTGCCTTATTCTTTCAGCAAAGAGATTAGGAAGCCCATCAATAAATTTTGACTTCCAGTGAGCATTATTAGCATCACCAAGCAACATTACTCTACTTAAGAAAGTATCCTTGTACCATCTAAAGTGAGTAAGTGTTGGACATCTTAATTTCTGAAGAAGAGTTCTCACTCTTTCTTCATGATCAAATATACCTCCTGTAAAGTGTTCCAGGATGGTAATAATAAGAGTATAAACCGCATCAGGTTTAGTTGTCTGAATATTATTTTCAGAACTAGTTTCAGTTTTTACAGCACTTAATATTTTTTGCCTTTGAGAGTCAGTTAAACAATTGTTCCACCAACCCCTCAGAGTGCCTGTAAAACCACAAGTTATGAACTGTGCGATTTTCTTATCGCTATTCCCAGTAGCTTTTGCTACATTAGAATACATCATCATTCGATGCAATTGATCATGAATTTATTTTTCTGTAAGACCATCTATGTTCCATTCATAGATCTCTTCCCCACTATAATGATTTTGAATGATAGTATCATTCTCTTCGAATAACACATCAGTGGGAGTAGGTCTTTGGTAATAATATTTCATTAAATTCGGTTTGCCATATTTAACAGCTTGTATTCTAGAATCATTCTTCGATTCAACAAAGGTTTTCTGAAGATTATCAATTTCTTGTGGATGAATGTCATTCTCAGTTAGATCCTCAGTTTGTTGATCTTCTTCTGACATTTCAGAAGCATTAGAAGAGTGACCATTAATTACTTGAATACTTTTATTAAGATCATTAATGGCAATTTTATTTTTATCAGTAGTATTACTAATAATAGCAAATTTTTGCTTAGCTTGAGCTATTAGCTCTCACAATTCTTGTTCTTCAGCCTTAATAGTCTGAAGATTACTCTTTTTGAACTGAGCTATTAGCTCCTGGATATCTTCTTTTGTGACTTCTGGGGTTTTAGACATTTTAAACCCTTTAACCTCAGGAGGAGGTTTTAAAGAGATATTAGAAGTCTCTTTAAAAGAGTTTTTTCCAGAATGGTCTATTTGTTTTATTTTATCTAATTTATGTAATAATTTTTCTAAGGCAGTTTCAATCCTGGTCAATTGTTGCCCATGACTTGAATAAACACATTAGTGTAATTATTCTGCCTTAAAGCTTTCTGTAATTCAGTTATGACTGTTTCTTTACTGTCAATTATTTTGATAAAAGAGACAACATCAATTTTGTCTGTCTTATTTTTAACAGTAAGTTTGATTGGTTCACTTGGTGGGTACATTGATCTAGTTGTACCACTACTGGATCCTGTATCGGTATTCCAGATTTTATAATATTCTTCTAACACATTTATTTGTGTTGATTATGTGTCCACATATTTTTGGACAAACCAATCAATGAAGGGTATTATTTTCCTTTTTTTTTCTAGATGATTGTAATATTCATATTTAAATTTATATATATGTTTAGTGGAATAAGTTTTCTCAAACCATTCCACAAATTCTTTCTTCTCATAGTACATTCTATTGAGAATGTCCCGAATTTCTTGAGGAACTTTAAATCCCATTAAATAGAAATAAATTCCATTTTCGACATTGTCGGAGAGCTTATCTTGCTCTTTTCCTTATACAAGGGATGTGCTATTGCATCATCAGTAATTTTAATTTTATTGACTTCTTCTTTATTAGAAGAGGTTGATCCAACTGTAGAAGGTAAAGATTTTCTTCCTGATATTGATAATCTCGATATATCAGTAGGAGTAAATCTTACTTCTACTTCTCCATCATTATTGATGGTAGAACGTTTGAAGAAGGATAAGAAGGATGAGAAGCTGAACGTTTAAAGGGAATTTTTATTGATAGTAGAAGTATATTACAGAGTACACTCAAAGCACACTAAACAGAAGAGCAGAATAACAATACTCTAGCCTAAAAATATTCATAACAAAGAGGTCTTGGCCTCTATTTATAGTACATAAGAGTCGGTATCGACCGACTTAACAACTGACAGGTGCTAGTGGAGAAACCGGCAGCTGCAGGTAAGATTCCCTCCCTATCAGCAACGCCAGTGCCCGTCGCTATCACCTTTCCACTTTTTTTGCCTTTAACTCTCCTCCGTCCACGTAAGAGCAATTATGTTGAGGAATAAAGTAAGTGGGGTCCACCATTGTCGGCCATTTATTAAAAGAGATTCTCTTTTGATACAGTGATATAAACAGTAATTGCCACCTGTATTTTGGCAACAGTGTCTTCTTAGTGCATGCTGGCATCACTGCTTTCGTCATCTGATGGAGTAGTGACTCTCTTGTGCATCTTTTTGAAGAAGGTTTCTGAATCTTCTTCTTCATGTTCCAATTTTGTGGAACTAACAGACATAGTATCTGTCTCAAATATTGAATCAAATTGAGTCTGCATATATTTCAAGCATTTTTTCTCTAATTCTTCCTCGGTAATTCGAGGATTCTGTCTCCTCAGAGACTCCTTTAGCTTCTTTAAAGGACTATCATCCATTATTTCCTTTTTGAGCTTGGTTTCAACAAGGATCTCATTTTTCTTGATCGACTTTTGTACAATTTGTACTTTCTCTTTTTCATCTAACCTGTTCCACCATTTTATCAGAAACTTTCTGGCTAGAACAGGAAAATTAAGGGCATTAAATTCACACTTAATTATCCATTTAAAAATATATGGAATTTTGAAATGGATAAAAAAGTACATAGTACTCTCCCCCTCTAAAAGTTGATCGGCATTCTGGCAGAGAGGATAAGATTGAGCCCAAGTTGCAAATAATTCTTGCAACGATGGTGGAAGAATTTTTAGTGTGGCTCCAAATTCATTTCTACTATAGATTTATAATAGTTAATGTCTTTCTGTGTAACACATTCGTTACATTGACAATTCTCACCACATTCATTTTCTGATGAACTATTAATTTCATCATTAGATTCATCATTGGATGAACTTTCTTCATAGTCAGAATTAATCATTAATTTGTAAAGAGTTTTTCTTAACCCTTCATCTTCAATTTCTTCTAATTTCTTTTTTGTATAACATTTGTTAGCATAATGGCCTAATTTGTCACATTTGTAACATTTAATGGTATTTTTCTTAGAAGATTTCTACTTTTTATTGTCCTTATTAACAGTAGTATTTTGTTTCTTTGAGGGATATTTCTTTATTTTATAAGGTCTATTATAGTCCTTAGAATCCCTCACTTTCTTCTTTCCCTTATTATTAGGAAGAGGTTTAAAAGTATCCACTGCAAACTGGTCACAAAATTCTCCTAGTTGTTTCCTCTCAGAGATTCTCTGAGATTTCAATTGATTTCGTAGCTTTAAGTCGTTACATAAAGCTAGACCTTCTCCAATACATTTATTGATCAAATTTTCATAAGTGTAATTAGAATAAGGTATGACACCATTATTTTGGTTTCTCAAACCTTGCCTTATTCTTTCAGCAAAGAGATTAGGAAGCCCATCAATAAATTTTGACTTCCAGTGAGCATTATTAGCATCACCAAGCAACATTACTCTACTTAAGAAAGTATCCGTGTACCATCTAAAGTGAGGAATGCTCAAAATGTTGAGTATCCCTCTGAATTAGAGGAATTAAACAAATGGACAATTCCAAAGGTAAAGCCAAAAAAAATTTACCAAATTGGTACTTTTGCCTTTAAATCTTCTATTTCAATTAAAACAATGGAAAGAACTATTTCTGTGAATAACACAGAACATTCCTTTCAGCTAATAAGCGATGAGGATATTGGGCATATTCGTGATGCCTATAATTATGTTCATATTGGACTAATACAAGTTGCATTTAAACCCTTGACTTTACCAGGGTTAAATGCATCAATAATGACATCTCTCAGAGATGCAAGATGCTTAGACTGGATATATATATATATATATATATATATATATATATATATATATATATATATATATATATATATATATATATATATAATTATATTTATATTTATATTTATATTTATATTTATATTTATATTTATATATAATATACATATATATATACTATACATATATAATATATTTATATACATATACATATATATACGTATACGTATAATTATAGGGGAGGGTGTACCTGTGTCGTGTCCAGGGGGTGTGTGTGTCCGTACAAGGTCGTCGCCGGCGGAGGAGGCGGAGCTCCGACGGGGGGGGGGGGGGTCGTGCACAGCAGTAGCAGCTGCAGCGGCTGGGGCGGTGACCGAGGGTGGTCGTCGGCGGGGGAAGGGTCGTGGGTGGTCGGGGGTGACGGTGGCGGTGGTTGAGGGTGGCTGAGGCGGTCGGTGGTGGTGTGTGGGGAGTCGGGGTGATGGTGGAAGGGGGTGAAGGTGATGTTGGTGATGGTGGTGCTAGTGGTGTTGCTGTTGATGGCGGTGGGCGGAGGCGGCCAGGGGATGGTGGAGGTGGCGAGGTCGGTAGGGGATAGGGCGAGGGCGGTGGTCCAGGTGGTAGTGGTGGTCTGTGGTGGTGGTGGCTACGGTGGGGGGGGTCAGGGTGAGAGATGATGGTGGTGAGGGTGATGTTGGTGATAGCGGTGCGGGTTGCTGCTGGCGGGGAGCAGCAGCGAGTGGTGGCGGCAGGGGGTACCTGGGAGGAGGGAGGTCGGAGGGGGAGTTGGGTCAGGGGTGGCCGGAGGTGGAGGCGGTTGTGGTGAGCTGAGGGAGGAGGAAGGGTGATGTATTTATAGGAGTGGGGGGGGGGTTAGGGTTTAGGTGTGAACACTTAACATGGATTGTAGGCTACATTTAATGCATGTACATGTATTGAATGTAGTCATGAACAAATGGAGGAAGAAGAATTCTCCATGTGTCTCCTCCAATGGGAGGTGGACACCTCACCCTTCTATTTGCATAAAAGTCATTGGCAATTTATAAATTGCACAAAAGTCCTTAAAAATTGGGAAATTGCACAAATAAGGAAATTTTTGGCATTGGATGAGAAAAATAACTTATTTTTGGTGTGATGTAATGCACTAAAATAGTGGGTGGTGTTTAGTAAGAGTCTTGTGGGTGTGAGTGTGGGTTTGGGTAGGAGTTGGGTCTAGTTTTGGGTGACGCTGGATCATCGCATTAATTTAATTAAAATTAATGCGCAAGGTGTTCTTTAATTAATTGGAAATGTATAGGGTTAAGATTGGGTGGAACACAAGTGTCAGGGACGTAATAAACTTAGAATAGAATAATGTCATAATTTAGGTTGGACAAAACAGGTTGATATTGTGTCTCCAATTTTGATTGGAACGGACAAAGAATGCAAAGTTGGAATTAATTGAATTTAAGCACGGACGTTTGTAACGATTTTTATGCGACTAAAATAAAGCACAAGATAGAGTATTTGTGAGTTACACAAGGGTCAGAATAGTAGACTGGCATGTCTAGGAAAAGTGTATGGAATTTGTTTGAGGGTAATAGCCAGTGTAGTGCTCTAAATATCGAGGCAATGGTAAGGTGCACTAAGTAATATAAATATTGCACAATAAATATAAAATACTGTAATTAAATTCTAATTGGCTCTAAATTAACCATAATCTCTTTATCTAAGCTAAGTGAACCTAAATTTGGTCGAGGGGGTTTACAGTTTTGAAGAAAAAGGCAAGGTATATTTAGTTTGCAAGTTAAAGAAAAGTCTCTATGGGCTAAAGCAAGCTCCAAGGCAGTGGTATAATAAATTTGACTCTTTCATAATGGATCAGAAGTACACTAGGAAAAATACAGATCATTGTGTCTACTACAGGAGGTTTGCAGATGGGAACTTCTTTATTCTTCTACTTTATGTTGATGAAATATTGATAGTTGGTCAGGACAAGAAGATGATAGAGGGGTTGAAGATGGAGTTGTTTAAGTCCTTTGATATGAAGGATTTGAGACCTACACGACAGATACTTGGGATGCAAATCACTAGAGACAGGAAAGCCAGGAGGCTATGGCTGTCACAAGAAAAATATATTGAACGAGTGCTTCGAAGGTTCAATATGATAGATGCCAAAGCAGTTGGCACACCTCTGGTTAGCCATTTCAGGTTGAGTAGGAGCTTATCTCCTACAACCAAGGAAGAGAATGAGAAGATGACATCTTTTACGTAATCCTCAGTTGTGGGAAGCCTTATGTATGCTATGGTTTGCACGAGATCTGACATTGCTCATGCAGTTGGAGTAGTGAGTAGGTATCTTGCTAATTCAGGGAAGAAGCATTGGGAGGCAGTAAAGTGTTATGATATCTAAAGGGCACTTCTCATATGTGTTTGAGCTTTAGAAAATCGAAACCAGTACTGGAGGGCTACACAGATGCAGATATGGCTGGTAACATTGATGGTAGGAAGTCTATATTAGGCTATTTGGTCACTTTTGCAGGGGAAGCTATCTCATGGCAGTCAAGACTGCAGAAGTGTGTTGCATTATCTACCATAGATGCCAACTACCTTGCGGCGACAGAGTCAACAAAGAAGATGCTATGGTTGAGTTGATTCCTTCAGGATCTGGGCCTGAAGCAGGAGGAGTATGTGGTGTTCTGTGACAGTCAGAGCGCCATGGACCTGAGCAAGGTCACCTTATATCACTATCGTACTAAACATATTGATGTGAGGTACCACTGGCTCAGAAATATAGTTGAAGAGAAGCACATTATGTTGAGAAAAATTCATACAGATGAGAACCCATCCGATATGTTGACCGAGAGTGTTCCAAGAGAGAAGCTCGAGGTTTGTTCAGAATCGGTTGGTTTGGACTTCAAGTGAGAAGTAACGTTTCTCAGGTTTCACCCCCTCATGGGTCTGAAGGGGGAGATTGTTGGTCTAGATGGGCCTGTGGTTTCAGACCCATAAGGTGGTAGCCCAGGAGAGGCCCATATTGGCCTGTAAACTAATTCAAATATGAATTAGGTTTCTCTTGAGATGTAGAAGCTGTTCTAGCAAGAAAGAGAGAGCGTGGGTGAGGAATAGATCGGTAGTTTTAAGAGGCAGAGTTCTCTCCTCAAACTCTATTCTACCATCACCTAGATCATAGCAAGCGGCTCCAGCACATGTCCGACAGTAATTCAGGTCATGCAGCGGCTAACAGGCAAGTCTCTGACTTCTTTTTCTCCTAGTTTTGGTCTGGAAACAGTTAGTTGGGACAATGGTTTGTTTTGGGGCTGGTTGAAGGTTGTTTTTGGTGCTGCTTGGAGGTGTTTTAGGGGCTGCTTATAAGTGGACCGCAGTGTATTGATTCAGTCACTTGGTCTAGTATTGATCTTGTGATATCAAATCCATTGTAAACATTCTCAGATTATAGTGGATTATTCTGGACTAGTGTCCCGTGGTTTTTCCCTTCACATTGGAGGGTTTTCCACGTAAAAATGGTGGTGTGCATTGTGTGCTTGTTTTGTATTTGTGAAATTGTCTCTTACATTTATTCATTAGTATCAAGGTGAGTAGGCTTGTTCTCCTATCAAAGGGGTATTGGATGTATTAGGGTCAAGAAATAGGAAAAGAAGGGCTTGTTGGGTTCAGATGTGGACTGAAAAATTCAGATTCTGGAGACTTTTTAGCTTCTGCTTGTTTCAGATTCTGCAAGTTTCTGTCAAACCAAAAAAAAAAAAAAAAAAAAAATTTGGCAAAGGGGACTGTTCTGATCGAGAAAATTAAGTGGGAAGAAAAAGAAGAGAAGAATAAGGGGAAGGCTGCAAAGCTTTCTTACATCTTCACTCCCAGCAACTTGTATCTCACAACCAACCTCAAACCTTAACTCCAAAATTCGCATTCATTCATCAATCCCAGAAAGAGTATAATGCCTTTATACATGATTTGAACCGAGCCCAAATTCAAATAGGCATCCTGATCTTTAGTTGGTTTAAATAAAATTTCCAAACAAATAAAAATTCAAAACTACAAAAACACCAACACAAGAGTAAACTACTAATAAAGAATCATCAAATCTCAATTAAATTCAATAGAACTGAAAATTCTCTGTGGTCCTCCATTACCTACCCAGACCTTATAAGAAAATTATCTTTAGGCTAATCCTAAGGATTGGTGCTACCTAAACAATCCCCTAAACTTTGTTTATAATTTTTGAAGATCAACTTTTCAAATCAGTTTCTCTTGGCAAAAAGAAATGGACTAGCACTCCAAGCTATGTTTATCATACTCTTCAAAAGCGTAATGGATATTACTTACGTTTGCTGTAGATACAATAAATTGTTAGTTCTGAGTGGGGGAATGCAGGCTCCTGAACTTCCAACTTCTTTTGTATCTCATCCAAGAGATAGTTTGCATCTCCAAGAAACTATGGTAAAAGTTACCTAACAGAAGGAAAAAAACAGAGGGAAATAATCCAACCCCAGATGTGAGGAACGCCAAATCAAGATGATTGCATCTTCATTTATAAAGCATGATTCCATTACAAATATTTTTTTTATCCTACTGCAATCTTGATATTCATATCTTTTCTATAGTATTTTGAATTATCTTCAATCTCTATTGGTACTTTACAAATACAAATTTCTACAAGTTTAATTTGCAAACAGAAATGTTTATCAAGGAAAACATGATAACTTGCAACTTATACGGACATACTATTAAAACTAAATCCATGAAAGCCAGGCAAACTTACATTAGGACTGCACATGCAATTGCAAAATCATCTTACCCAGGTTTGCACTGGAAAAAAGATGATAATAAAGATCATTTTCTATCATCCCAGCAAAAGAAACATGATATATTCAACAGAATTTAGCACAAGACCAAGGACTCCAAACATATAAGGTTTGAGGGTTACATATTTTACTAATTGAAAATCATGAGCATAGCAAAAAAATGACACTGAAAGAACTTCTGCTAAAGTTAAAAAGAAGAAACAAGACATGTAAGTCGCATGTCTGCTATATGTTATGAAACAACAACAACAACAACAACAACAACAACAAAAACAAAAACAACAACAACAACAACAACAACAAAAACAAAGCCTTTATGTCAATACCAGAAAACTTCTCAACAATACCTCTAAAATCATCGTACTATATAAACATTTTACGAAATACATCCACCTTCAGCCAAACCAAGAAAGTCGGAAAATTTCAAAGAAATCTTAAGATATAAGTTACATATACAAGGTATAAATAAAAGTACTAGATTTAAGGGCTGCAGATGTCACAATTTCACATGATGAGAAAGTTTGATGTCTATTTATTTTATTCCTTTGAGAATAAACAGTGTCAAATAAATCCCTCCGAGTTTTATTAATGAAGATTAAAGAAACAAAGACCCAATAATAAGATACTCCCGCAAAAACGAGATACAAACTCTAGAAAAAAATTGGGACGATCTCCTAGAACAAAATCGGAATGATCTCCTGGATAATCGAACCTTGTCGTAACTAGAATCCATCACTTTTGTTGAGTTCTTAATATATCTTGAGCTTTGTCACCTCCTGTAGCTAGAATTCAGCAAGTTGCCAGCTTCCCATCAATGTCTTGGCCTTGCTGAATCCACACCAAACTTCCCATAAGTGAAATTTTTTCCTTTTGCTATCGAGCACCCATCTTTCCAATAGTGTCGCAGTCCCTTACCAAAAGAACAGTGAACACCCAGCTTACGGTAAGTGCCTCTTCCCCTAGCGATTGAGAACCCGACTCTCGGATAATGTCTTGCTCCCTAGCCGAATGAACACTTGAGTTCCGGTAAGTGACTCTTCTCGCGGTTAAGCACCCGATTTTCTGAAAATGTCTCGGCCCTTTATAGAATGAACACTTGACTTTTGGGGAAGTTCCTCAATGAATTTTTATTATATTAAATTTGGACGTGTGGGTTATCATTTGAAGGTTGATGTTTTGATCCAACCTAGAAAATTCCAATTTCTCGTTGAGTTTTTTTAAATTTCTCATTGAGTTAAAAAGTTGGTTTTTTTTTAATACATAACGACAATGAGTTTTCCTTTTTTCTCATCCAATTTCTGCTGATAATCTTAAGTCAAACTTTTGGGATCTTTCTAAAATATCACTTTCTCTTAGACCAGATTTCTTTGATCATACTTTAGTTTTGAACTTTCCAACACGGGACTTCCCCATAGTGGATATAAAATTTAAGTTGAGGTCATATATACAGGTGGCCACCTAAGTCAGGATAACACCTTATCAGGAAAATGAGTGAATGATAACATCAAACTAACAGGAAAATGAACTGAAGATAACTATATAGTGCACATTAAATACTGACAAGATATGTGCACATTAAATACTGACAAGATATTAGCACAACAAATTATATGTTCGGGTTCATCAAATATGGCCTGGAGATGGAGATTAAGGCACAAACATTATTCTGTTATATGTTATACCACTATCAACTGTCATGGTATTCATTTGATTAAATCAGTACTTCACAGCCTGAAAAAAATAATCAATCCAGTCTATCGGACTTTGCTATTTAGATGTATATGACCAATTAAATGAAGGCAATAAGATGAATCAAGGTGTTAGTTCATATTCATATACATATTCTAAAATTGCACGTTGTTTTGTTGTTGTTTTTGACCGGACGTAAGGTTGCTCTAGTCTCTAGATATAGCTAACCCATGCATCAGAAGTGAAAGACAACTAAATTTGAATTCAAGAAAGAAAGCATGGCAGGGTTGAAATAAAATTTGTGTTTTAAAATTCAAGAAGCCCTTAAAACCAGAATCCAGAGAACTTTTGCCAACTAAATAATGCCTTGAGATCAAATGCCAAATCAAACTCAAGAGTCATCCAGGGAAGCCCCTTTAAGAGCTTTTGTTGCACATAGATGCCGTTAGTTATGAGAAGAGAATTATCCAATGTCAAAGAAAATAGCATATACGATTGAATTACAAGTACCTTCTGGTCAAATTTCATTCTCAGTTCCCAAATCAGATTTTACTGAATGGTTAATTCATCGTTAAGTACATCCCAAAAATAGACACAGGTAAGTTATGATAGGATGAACTTTATCTTCAAATATGAAAAGGCACCAGAGATTATTTCACATGATTTCGATTTTTTTTTTATACATGTTCTGTTGTTTTCCTGCATTTATTTATTTTCTTTAAAAATTAACAACCTTTATGGTTGCTCAAGTGGTAAGTTAATGAGATTACTCTCGGAGGTCTTGTGTTCAATCCTGGTAGTAACACATATTGTAAAGGGTCTGCCCCTCCATAGCATGTCGACTCTTTTACACATACATGTGCATGCACATGATGCTTGTCCTCTCTCATACATACACATGAACATAGAGATTGGTTACGTACATATATAGACAAATGTGCACATGATTATAGACGAACAATTATGCAAATATATGGGTTATCATTGTAGACATCAAATTCTTCTTGTGATCTCAAGATTTTGATTTAACCGTCACCTTAAACTTGTACATATGTAGCTCTCACCCTTGTAGTTCCCACAGTTAAGGTGCTTCCTAGTTTCTCCGAAACCTACAACAAAGAAACAATTTGGTACCAAGACATTATCAAGAGGGCATCCTCTGGTTCCACTACTAACCCAAGATTCGAGGAAATTAGGGGTTTCAATCAAGATCAGGGGAGAGAGATGACCCTAATTTCCTCTAATCTAGGGTTACAAAGGAGCATTTGAAATAGGCTTAATTGCAACTAAATATCATGAACTATCCCTCCCAGTTTTACAACTTGATACCCTAAAGTTTCATATTTATAGCAGTAGTTTGTACCCTAAATTATAATTAGGCAACTTGCTACCATTACTTGCTACCTTACTGGAGTTGACAAGAACTTCTAAATGACTAAAATACCCCTAGATAGTAATACCAAGGTTTGCAGTATCAGAATCGGTATCAGACTATTCCTATGAGTATCGGGATCGGCGATATCGACACTACCAGAGGTTTCATATCGGAGTATCAAATTTTTTGTATCAGAAAGCAAATAATTATTAAAAAATATATATTTAGACATAGTTTTAAGTATTTTCAGCGTTATTCTTAGTGGTTTTAAAATGGAATGAAATAGTAGTCGCCCTTGCCGGTTTACATGCAATAGATAAAAAAAAATTCTTTTACAACCTTTAATAATTGGTCTTTTTAGTTCATTTTTCTTTACCGAATTGATCGAAAAAGATACCTCAATGTCCGCATCGGATATCGGTCGGTATCAAATCGAAATATGCCAAACTGTATCGGTGTCGACAATATCTGATCGGTATCGGCCGAAATTGCAAATAATGGATAACACTGTGGGAAATAATTGAATAAATATTTTTAATGGTTGTGTTATTGGAAAATGTGTCTCCAATTTTCAACGGTTGTGTCTATTGGAATAGGTGTATCCCTTCCAAATATTGTGTCCATTCACATTTTGTGTCTCTTCATCCTTTATAAAAGAGTCATATGAGTGTTTGATTGAAATTTATAAAAACAACTCATTCATACATTTGAGTAATTTCAAGAGAGAGACTACTTACATTGCTTCGTCAGTTGGTGCAGTGTTAAGTGCTGCTACCGGAGGAGGAGTATCATCCTATCCAGGGAGACACAATCGCCACTAAACCATAAGTACATGAGCGGGGCGAATATTGTCTTAAGGACATTGAACCAAGTTCAAGCCTCCGTCTAAGTCAGATTATTTATTTATATTATTTACATTATTTTCAAATTCTAAAATACAGAGTTTGAAATTTTTTACAAACAAATACCCCAAAAACAGTGGGCGACCAGCAAACCTTTTAGGTGGTGAGGCGGGCGTGTGTGACCATGCCGCGGGTGAGCCCCAGGATGTAGCAGAGGAGGCTGGTGTTTGGGGGAGGGGGAGCCGGCGGCTGTGGAGGAGGTGTTGGTGTCATGCCCGTCACGGTCGCGGAAAGATAAGAACTGTTGCTTGGGAGGGGACCCGTTGCATCTGTGTTGGCGGTGAAAGCGCGACGGAAGCTGCGGGTCCCGAGAAGAAGCATATTTCCCATCGAATCAATCCAAATGAGCACCTGAGCTGCTCCATCATCAGCACTTTCTCCAGAGCACCTCTATATTCAACAGAATCGAAAAATAAAAGTTAAAACAAAAATGAACAAGAGATGGAGGAAAAGTAACGAAATCAATTCAACATGGGTACCTTCCTTCACCATCATCATCCCCAAACGGCCCCCAAATATGCCTACATAAAAATGGTAGTGTTTGGGTTATATTTGTTATAGCGTGGGTTACGGATTACCACTTTATTTTTATTCCACTCAAAATAGCCTGAACCAAATCAAACCTGGATCCAACATTCTGAAAACAGACCAACAGAGTTCGAACAGAACTCGGGACGAACTCGGTCACCCTAAGACCCAGTTTGCAACGTTACTCCGTAAGACCAGGATTCTAACGTTCGATTTTCTGAATGTTGGGCATCCGAACTCGACCAGAACTCGGTTCAAAAAATCCTATAAATAGAGATTGAATTTCCATATTTCAATACAACTCATTCACTCACTTTCATATCTCTATCTTCCTGAGCTATAAACCTTCTTCATTCCCAAGATCAACTCCCACCCTTCTAGTGCCAACGCGGTTCCGATTTAGAAGTCTGATCGAGTTGTAAAAACTTGGTTTGTCAAGTTCTCTAGTATTTGAAGTCGACGTGCCATTCGGATCAAACGCACGTGTGTAGTCTTTCGAGCCTTCGGATCAAAGCTGGATATTCTAAGAAGTTTGCAAGCCTTTGGATCAAAGCTTGTGGTTCATTATTGGTGATTATAGTGGATACAACTCCGAGCAAGAGTTCTCATGCCTGGACTAGTCCTCTCAGAGGAGAACCAGGATAAAATTATGGTGTTTGCGTTTGCTCTTCTCAACTCTTACTTTACTGCATATTCATAATTGATATATCTATTGGTACATATACTGCCTTTACGTAGCTTAATTTTTAGTTGGGGTTTATTATTTTTGCTGCACACATGCACTCTATTTATCCCCCACTAGAGTTGCCCTAACGGTCCTACACCTACAATAGACGTATAGGGAGAAAAATTTTAAGAAGTATTTCGAACTCATTGATGTCTTACTCGTGGTCGAAAAAAATAATGAGTTATTAATAAAAAAACTACACTAGTAGAACAACTGGGTCCGCACCAATTCCAGATTAAGTGAATGCGAGTAGTGCTCGAAAAAATATGACCAATACTAGGGGTCGAGGAAATCACAAAGGTAGAGGGCATGGATGCCATTGAAGCCAAAGAAATGGCTACAATCAGGGTCCAAAGAACGATACACAGTTCAAAAATAAGAGATTTAATCATCGAAGAAATAATGCCCAAATTCCCAATCCAGTTGTGCCAACTGATATTTATAAACATTATGGAAGAGCTGGTCATTGGATGTGAAACTGTCGTACCTCATAAAAGAAAGTGGACGAGTATGAAGCCACAAAGGGTGTGGAGACTAATCTCATTGAGGGTAAAATACACATGTATTTTAATTATTTCTTCCAAGATAAGGATGGAAACGCAATTTCGGAGGACCAGTTCAACGCCATGATAGGCAAAGTCAATAAATAGTTATTGTATGCTTATCTAAGTTTATTTACTTTCCACTTTGAATAAATTGGTTATTATATGATCAATAGTCTAGGTATGGATAATGATGATGGCATATGCTTGATAGATAGTATAACAACTCACACTATATTAAAAACTAGAAAGTTTTTCATAACATATGCCTCAAACACTGCCAAGGTGACCACAATTGCTGGACCCGTGCAGATTATAGAAGGTTATGGTAAGGCCGATGTTGTGTTGCCAAATGGAACACACTTAGTTATTCAAAATGCATTATTCACTAGTAGATCTAATAGAAATCTACTCAGCTTTAAAGATATTCGAATGAACGATTTTTATGTTGAAACCACGAACGATGATAGCAAAGAGTATCTTCGTATCACCTCTAATGTTGGAAGCAATAAGCTCACATTAGAAAAGTGCAAGTTAATCTCCTCGGGGCTATATCAAACTACTCTGAAGGTAGTAGAATCTCTCTCCATCACTAGCAAAAGGCTAAATGATCCAAGGAATCTAATCATTTGGCATGACAGATTGGGTCATCCAGGATCGACTATCTTGAGAAAGGTCATAAATAATACCAATGGACATAATTTATCATACCAAAGTCTTTTCTTTTCTACTGAACATTTGTATGTAGCTTGTTCACAGGGTAAACTCATTACAAGACCTTCACTTCTTAAAATAGCTTTTGAATCACCACCATTTCTTCAGAGAATACAAGGTGATATTTGCGGACCAATTGATCCTTCTAGCGGACCTTTCAGGTATTTAAGGTTCTAATAGATGCTTCTAGTCGATTGTCAAATATTTCCTTACTCTTATCTAAAAAATTTACCTTCTCCAAGCTACTTTCTCAGTTGATTAAGCTTAAGACTCATTTTCCCGACCAACATGTTAGAACGATTCGACTTGATAATGCATCTGAGTTCACTTTCTGTACTTTTGATTATTATTGTGCTTCCGTAGGAATAGAAGTTGAATATTATGTCCCTCATGTTCATGCCCAAAATGGTTTAGCAGAGTCCTTGATTAAGCATTTTTAACACATAGCAAGGCCTTTACTCATGCAATCAATCTAACCCGTTTCAGCTTGGGGACATGCCATATTATATGCTGCTAAATTTAACATTGTTAGGCCAACTGCATATCATAAATTTTTACCATCACAACTTGTGATAGGCCATCAATCTAATATCTCCTATTTGCGTAAATTTGGTTGTGCTGTTTATGTTCCTATTCCCCCTCATCGGCGCTCTAAAATGGGACCTCAACGTCGTTTAGGAATTTATATTGGTTTTGATTCACCCTCAATCATTAGATATTTGGAACCTTTAACTGGTGAGTTTTTACTGCTAGATTCGCAGACTGCCATTTTGATGAGACTAAATTCCCGTCATTAGGGGGAGATAAGAAAGAAAAGAATGTTCTTACAGAACCATTTGCCACAAATAAACTGCATAAATTATCGTGAGATAATTCCACTCTGTCTCATCTAGATTCTCGTACTAATCAATATGAAGCTGAGGTACGAAGGATATTGCATTTACAGGAGATTGCAAATCAAATCCTAGATGCATTTACTGATGCAGCTAAAGTGATTAAATCACATGTGCCCGCTGCAATTACCACAACTCGAATTAATATCCCCATAGGAAAAAATAGCAGAGTGGATAATGAATCTACAACACGCCAGAAGCATGGCAGACCTATAGGTTCGAAGGACTTAGTCCCTAGAAAGAGAAAATGTCCAAGTAACGCTCTTATGGAGGTGGTAACACATAACGCTCAAGAAGAGGTTATGAATGTCAGATTCATACTCTCTGAAAATCCAGAAGAGATTATTGTCTTAGAAAAGACACAAGCCCAAGAGGAGGCTCAGGTACCTGAAAGCAAATAGATCTCTATGTTTTATACATATATAAGAAAGGTATGGGATCGCAAAGATATAACAATATATGAGATATTCTTATTCTCAGTAGCTACTGAAATATCTAAGGGCATTGATGACACTGAAACACGTAGCATTGATGAATGTCGACAAAGAAAAGATTGGCCAAAATGGAAGGATGCTATTTAAGCAGAATTGGATTCCCTTAATAAACGTTGAGTATAAGGACCTATAGTACAAACACCAAAAGACGTCAGACCGATAGGTTACAAGTGGGTGTTTCGGACATATTCGAACATAAATGCTATCGGGTGGCCAACTTTAGTATTATATGTTCGGTCTTGCTTCCATTACCCATGTATATTGAGATATATTAATAGGCCAACCATAGGTTATGCATGCTAGAGTACCTAACTACAGACATCTTATACGGTTACCGTTGGACAAGAGTCAATGGTAGACGTAGCTGGCCATTGCCACGTGGCTCAGTCCCGTGTATTTTGGGACTAGGCATGACAAAATTTTTGTGGTGTCCCATGCAGGTCTCATTTTGAGATTTGTTGGATGTTAGGATCTCAATCCACAAACTGAATTTGGAAACTTTTCTTGAAATATCTTGTCCGTTCTTGATTTTCACAAATATCTTTCACTTATCGCCTACCATTGGATTCTTATAATTATATTTGATCCTTCTCATCTCTTTCTTGTTCAGAAAGATAGATACTCGTTCCCCAGCAACAGCGCACACGCAGTCTCAGATGCAGGCATGATCATCACAGGCACCTGCACCCCAGTAGCAGGCCATTGAGGGTTACTTGATGGCTACAATGACGATGATGCAGAGGATGATGGAAATAAAGCAATGTCAG
>JAYESA010000891.1:32500-82436 GCA_036927795.1 Iris macrosiphon | reverse complement strand
ATATATGTATACTATATATGTATCTATATATGTATACTATATTGTATCATCTGTATATGTATACTATATATCTATGTATCTATATATATATATATATATATATATATATATATATGCATATATATATATATATATATATATACGTATACTATATATGTATCTATATATGTATACTATATTGTATCATCTGTATATGTATACTATATATCTATGTATCTATATATATATATATATGTATATATATATAGATACATAGATATATAGTATACATATATATATATATATATATATATATGTATATATATATATATATATATATATTCTATATATCTATGCATCTATATATATATATATATATATACGTATACTATATATGTATCTATATATGTATACTATATTGTATCATCTGTATATGTATACATAGATATATAGTATACATATACAGATGATACAATATAGTATACATATATAGATACATATATAGTATACGTATATATATATATATATATATATATATATATATATAGATGCATAGATATATAGAATATATATCTATGCATCTATATATATATATATATATATACGTATACTATATATGTATCTATATATGTATACTATATTGTATCATCTGTATATGTATACTATATATCTATGTATCTATCTATCTATATATATATATATATATATATATATATATATACAATATATATCTACATATGTGTATCTATATATGTATTTATATATGTATCTATATATCTATGTATATATGTATACTCTATATATATATATATATATATGTATACTATATTATATTTATATATGTATCTATATATGTATACTATATTGTATCTATATATCTTATATATATGTGTATCTATATATATGTATTTATATATGTATCTATATATCTATGTATATATGTATACTCTATATATATCTATATATATACTATATTGTATTTATTGTATTTATATATGTATCTATATATATGTGTATCTATATACATACTATATATGTATGTATCTATACATATGTATCTATAAATATATCTTATATATACATTATTTTTATATTTAAGTTTTTATATAGATATTTGTCCCATCTGTAACCAGAAATAGCATAAAATTGACCTAGAAATCTAGTAGGTTAAACCTACTTAATTATATTTCACCAATTAATGTGGAATTATTCATGATATATGTTATCTGTTCATGATATATGTTATCTAGATCCCGTCACATACTGACTTGTTTCATCCGCTTTGGACCCCAGGCGAGTACAGTCTCTGATGGTTTTCTTACTGATAATTTCTATAACACATGTAGTATTGTACTTGATTCTTGACACGAAGAAACACGGACTGGCATATCTTGTGTTTTTAGACCTTGATCTTGTGTAATATTTGATATTCGTGTGATTCATGTATGCTAGTCGGAGCGAAAAAATGCTAATTTATATGTGATCATACCCTTAAATCGTGTGCAAATATAATTCATGTGCAAAGGCTAACCATACACTTCACATATATGATAGCCGACTCCCATTATGCAATCCTAAGCCGATCACATAATCAAACTAGTATTTCAAAACACTTGATGACTATAGATTTCCTTGTTGATATATGTCATATTTTTTCTATTTATTCATTTTTCCTGTTCTATCTTTACCATGCTTTGATGTCAGTTTATTTTTATCCATCATACGTACTATTAATGTTTTATAGTCCTTATAATTTATTGAAACTACTATTAGAATTGTACTCGTTCAATCCTGGCTGGATAATATTTCAGGTAGCACTTAGAAGGACCTGTGTCCCATCTATTATATTTTTTGGAAAATAGTTTCGAGCCTGATTTTACCTCCAGGAGGATCGAGGAAGGCCGCAAGCGGGAGACCTAGTTATGACAATAGTTAAAGTTTGCAGACTTACTATAGTTGTATAATTTATGAATACAAAATTTTGTACTGTAACATTTAAGTGCATGCTGGGACAAGTGGGGCAAACCAGAATATGCACATCAAATGCATGCTGAAAATATGCAGTCCCAGGTCACCACTTCTGCTCCCAGAGATGATACTTCGGGTTTCAATCAGACTTCAACGTCCGATACCTCATCTCCATTTCAACAGATCCTCCAGAAGTTGAACGCGCTTGCTAGTACCACCTCCCAACCTACTGCAACCATGGCACATATAGGTAATCCTGCTTTTGTGGCAACCCAGTCACCATCCACCTCTTGGGTCATCGACTAAGGAGCAAGCTCTCACATGTCTGGTATAACATCTATCTTTCATAATCGTAGTTCCATGAAACATAATATTATCTTGGCTGATGGGTCTACTCGTCCTGTGCTTGGAAAATGTGTCATTCACCCTACTCAATCACTATCATTATTTGATTCATTATATGTGCATAATTTTCCATTTAATTTGTTATCTGTGAGCCAGTTAATCAAATCTCTTCAATGTTCTGTGACATTTTCTCCAAATTCGTGTGTTTTTCAGGACCTCAGGACGAAGAAGATGATTGGTTCGGGGCATAAAAAAGATGGATTGTACTACTTGGATCTACCTGGAAAAGCCTTCACTTATGTTTCTACTTCTCCGTTGCAGTGGCATTATCGTTTGGGACATCCGTCTTTGGCTAAGTTGCGTCAAGTTGTTCCTAGTTTGAGTCATGTTTCTAGTCTTGAATGTAAGGCTTGTCAGTTAAGCAAGAATCACCGTAGTTCCTTTTCTCGTTGTAGTGAGAGTCGTCAATTAGAGTCTTTTGATCTTGTTCATTCTGATATTTGGGGTCCGTCTAGAGTCAAATGTCCGAAAGGATTTCAGTATTTTGTTATTTTTATTGATGATTATTCCAGAATGACTTGGTGTTATTTAATGAAAGAAAGATCTGAGTTTCCAAATGTGTTATCTGTCTTTTATAATGAAGTCTATGTTCAGTTTAATAAACGTATCAAAATTCTGCGTTCTGATAATGCTTTGGAGTATACTCAATCTTCTGTGAACAGTTTCTTTGTTGATCGTGGTATGATTCATCAAACCAGTTGTGTTCACACCTCTCAACAAAATGGTATATCTGAACGCAAGCATCGACACATTTTAGATGTGGCTCGAACTCTCATGTTCAATATGCATGTCCCTAAACAGTATTGGGCAGATGTCGTTCTTACTGCATGTTATCTTATTAATCGCATGCCATCATCTGTATTAAATAACAAAGTTCCGTTTACCATATTACATACAGATGTCGCACCATTTTCCTTATCTCCTCGAGTGTTTGGGTGTGTCGCTTTTATTCATAACTTGGAACCTAATCGAGATAAGTTAGCTCCTAGATCTCTGAAGTGTGTCTTTCTTGGTTATCCCCGTAGTCAAAAAGGTTATCGTTGTTATAGTCCACAGTCACGCAAATATTATGTCAGTGCGGATGTTACATTCTTTGAGTCTACCCTTTTCTTTCCTTCAGGAGACCGTTGTATTCCTTTTACAACAGATTTGATATCTTCCATACCACTTTCGGTCATTCCTGAATCAATTTCTGTCTCCATTCCCCATTTACAGGTTTATCAGAGATCCAAGGACAGGCCAGTGGTTCTGCAAAATTCAGCCTTCAACCAATCATCTTCCGTGCCTGAGGTTTCTGCTCCCATCACCACAGATCCAGATGATCTTCCTATTGCTCTCAGAAAAAGACAACGCCTTTGTACCACAAAGAATAAGCATCCCATTTCTAACTATGTTTCATTACACCGTGTTTCATCATCTTTTCATGCATTTGTTGTTTCATTGTCTTCTACTTTTATTCCCAAATTTATTCCCAAAACTTACAAGCAGGCTATGTCATCTTCTGGTTGAAAAAATGCAATGGATGAGATGTATGCTTTACATCAAAATCAGACTTGGGAGCTTACATCACTTCCTGTTGGAAAACAAACAGTGGGTTGTAGATGGGTGTACACTGTTAAGTATCACCCTGATGGTTCTCTCCAGTGGCTCGGCTGAATTCAGTTCGGATTCTTATTTCTGTGGCGGTTAATCACCAATGGCCTATATATCAACTGTACATAAAGAATGCTTTCTTGCATGGTGACTTACATGAGGAGATTTATATAGATCAACCACCGGGATATGTTGTAGCAGGAAATAAAAGACTCGTATGTCGAATGAAGAAAGCATTATATGGACTGAAACAGTCACCTCGTGCTTGGTTTGACAAGTTCAGTTCAGTTCTCATTCAGTATGGCTTTCGGCGTACCACATCAGATCATTCAATATTTTGCCATTCTTCCACAGCAGGTATTATCGTGTTGATTGTTTATGTTGATGATATCATTATATCTGGGAGTGATCATGCTGGAATTGTGGACTTGAAGGCCTACCTTAGTCGTCAGTTTCATACTAAGGATTTGGGTCTTCTTCGATATTTTCTTGGAATCGAGGTTGCTCGATCTAAGAAATGTGTGTATCTGTCACAACGCAAGTATGTTCTAGACTTGCTCTCCGAGACTGGATGTTGGAGTGTCGGCCAGTTGAGACTCCTATGGATTATCATGACAAGCTTGATGCTGACAGGGGAGACTTATTTGAGGATGTTGGATATTATAGACGTTTGGTTGGCAAACTTATATATCTTACTGTTACTCGACCAGACATCACATATGCAGTTGGAGTAGTTAGTCAGTTTATGCATGTCCCTCGGCAACCACATTGGGAGGCTATCTCTCGCATTCTTCGATACTTGAAGGGTGCACCTGGAAAGGGTTTGTTGTACAAACCTTTCCAGTTGCTTACGGTGACTGTGTTCAGTGATGCTGATTGGGCAGGCAGTCGCAGTGATAGGTCTACTTCTGGCTATTGTACGTTTGTGGGTGTCAATCTTGTCACGTGGCGTAGTAAGAAGCAGAATGTTGTGGCTCGTTCTAGTGCAGAGGCCGAGTACCGTGCGATGGCTCATACAGCTTCTGAGATGATGTGGGTGCAGTCTCTTCTTCATGAAATGAGAATCATGATTCCTATTCCGATGGAGATGTATTGTGATAATCAGTCGACAATGTTTATCGCAAGTAATCCGGTGTTTCATGAGCGCACGAAGCATATCGAGGTGGATTGTCATTTTGTTCGTGATTTGTTGCTGAAGAAACAGATTGTCACTCCTTATGTTCGGTCAGAGGATCAATTAGGTGATATCCTCACCAAACCACTTGCTCGTGGTCCATTTTCTGATTTATGTAGCAAGCTGGGCATGTCTGATCTATATGCTCCTGCTTGAGGGAGGGTGTTAGAGTTATTTTATTTTGTTATTTTTCATATGAGGGTATAATAGTAATTGTGGGTGTATTGCATATCAATATAAATAGACATGAGATGCAACCTAGGGTTTAAGGCCCTTGCAATCTCCTTTCTCATTCTCTCTTCTCCTACTTCCCCTTCTCCTCTCCATCTCCAGACTTCACTTTCCGCATAGGACAGTTTGATCAAGAAACTACATAATTGTTCTTCTCACCTAGATTGCAACAAAAAGCACAATTCTTCTCCGGAGATGACGTATTATAGGGTGCCGAGAAGAAGAAGAACTATGACTGAATCCATATATCACGAAGTCAACAACAATCATACATTTCCATAAACTACAGTATAGATAAAAAAAATTGGAATAAATCAAGAAATGAGCATCAGAACAGTAATTAACCACTCCAACGCTCTTAACAACAGATTCGGACATCGAACAATCGGAACCCTAAATTAAATTAGATCGAACGATCTAGGGTTCCTGAACAACAGCAAAAATTGATTCTGAAACTTCGAACTCATGAATAGAATAAGGGAGGCTCTGATACCAAATGTTAGAAATTTAACCCGTTGATTCATGGAGATGAAGATGATAAAAAAATTGCGGAAGCGTACCTAAATCCATTGCTCGGCTTGATGGATCTTGTAGCGAACGTCCTTTTATGGGGTTCGATCTTCCAACTCGATACGACCCTTAATGACAAATATGAATTTTTTGCCCCTCTCTGTTGATGGGGATGCAAAAGAGAAAAGAGAAACCCTCTCTTTATTGGCCGTACAAGTTGGGGACCATAACTCCTAATGAATATATATATATATATATATATATATATATATATATTCTAGGTTTTACATAATTCTAATTTGGCCCCTCATCAAATTAGATTTATCTCTATGGTATCTACACATTACTTCCATGACAATTATACCCTTAAGTCTATTTTCCAATTAGATCACTTTAATTTGGCTTAATTATTTATATATACATGTGTGGCCCCTAATTATTGGATAATTCCAACACTCTACATAGTTGATTGACATAACATTGTATAATGACTATCCAATATATCACAGCACCCACATGTCTAATATATTATTAGGAGGCTATGTAGCTAACACTTCAATAGGGAACTATATCCGTATATCGGATTAAGGATCTGCATTCATCTTCCCTTTAAGCCTTCCCAGTATGTTTCTCCAAAAAAGAAAAATAAATCCCTTCCATGAATGTTGCAATCAATTTAGCTCTTTCCATCTCCCCATGATAGACAGATGATATTAAACTGCATAGAATCATAAAACAAGACAACCTAATTAACCTCTAACAACATTATTGCAAGCAAAGCATCTCTCTCTAGTCTCTATTTCCTAATTTCTCTTTATCCTTCCAGAGCTATTGCAAAACATTCAGAGCTCTCAAGCCAGAAAGTCACCCATTGAGGGATATGCTTCAAGGAGTAATAATCTCCACTTTACCAATTCAGTACTAATATGCATATTTGAAGCAACCAAAGCATCTAACTGGTCCTAAAGATAGGGTTCATTGTTGACCACGTAGAAATGTTTATGCATAAACCAATTAATGACTCTACACACTTACATACTCAAGACACATACACAACAAAGAGACAGAAGACAAAAATACTCTCACAAAGATAATGAATATAATATGTATTATCCTGAAGGGCTTTACTTCTGGTAATTTTTCAGAAACTAAACTTGAACAGTGAAGCATCCCTAAAATATATATTCTAGCAAGCTGATGTTCAGCCCTAATTATGAACAAAAATATTAAGGAAAAACATAAGAGGATGAATCAAAAAGAAAATTGAGCTAAAATTTCACATTTATATATACAAATGTTATTTTACTATTACAACTTTGATATACTTGTAAAACGTATAGAAACTGTTCAGGGAATAATTCTAGATATGCAAAAGAAGCACAAGTCTGCAGCTTGAACAGAAAATTAGTCTATAAGCTTCGCTTTTACAACCAAGTGAGTATTAAATGAACTAGTAAGTAGATTATACCTCAAAGATAGCAGCCTGTGTCTCCTTATCTTCAGCAATTAGCTCAAATGTTTCATTCCATATAGGGTTAAGGTTGTTGTTGATGACTTTTGTTTTAACCTTGAACATGGGGAGTATAAACACAACCACATAAGGATCAGATTTACCAATCATTTCCATATTTTTCAAACCACTAGCTTTAACTACAGTGACAGTAAGCCTTCCCTGTGGTTTAAGCTCCAACTCACTGCACAAACAAGGGACAAAACAAAATTATTGTCTTGCACTAATCTTCACATGACTATGCTGGTTGTTTCAGCAGCCATAAGGGCTTCAGAGGCAGTTGCACAAAAAATTTATAACTACCACATAATAGGTAAACATGAACATAACCGTAGTGATACTCATTAAGATTATGACAACACATGCTGATCTTCTCATTGTATCACAAAAAGGCTCAATAGTAAACTTTTTGCCCAAATAAGATATTAGCTATTGATAAGCAAGATTGAACTAAAAATATGGGGAGATAAAGGACATCAAACATTTATGTTCCAGTATATGGATGGATAATTGTTGATAAGTAAATGCTCAGAGCTTCCAAAAGTTCAATGGAGGAATGGTAAATTAGACAAGTCAGCAAAACTGTTTCTACATGAAATTCATCAAGTTATACATTTTTTACAATTTGATACCTCAAATTATACATTTTGTGAACCTGCATCCTCCGATGAGGTAAATATGCAGCTCTAACTTGCTCTACGTGATTAAAACGACATAATTAAATTAGTGGTCACAAATTAGTACGAAAATTTATGTGGCTTATAACAACTTTCAAATGGAAGACGAGTAGTGTGAAGTTCAAATAACGTCAAAAAACTTTCAAGCATATTACATTTATCATCTAATGCCTCAAGGACTAAAAGTATATGCACTACTCCTACCTATGTGAAATAAAAGTAGGTCATTATGTTGTGAAATGCATCGAAACATTAGACAAAACATGCTAGTAATCACATATAATCCACTCACCCAATGAGTGGTCTCATAGCATGGCCAAACTTATCCTGTTTCAAATTTTATTCAGTCTGGTCAAATATAGATGGGGTCATGACGTATCTTTTGAGAAGCACAAAACTATCATCCAAACCAACAGTATAAATGATCCATGTATAAGTGGCCTTACAAAAAAGTAAAAAGAGGAATGAGTATCAACAATGTCTGTGTGTGGTGTATTCATGTCCATGCACTTTCTCAGGAACAAATGAATACCTTGTGTCTACATCTACTCCGCCAAGCGGAACGACAATCCTATGGGGCCACTGGAGCTGATCCGAGACAATTGTATTCACAATATCCTATAGAAACTTTGGAATATTAACACAATTTTATTGATAACTAGGAAGAAGGGGTTACAAACAACTACACTAGACTTACATCAATCGTGTCAGAGAGTCCAGGAATAGCAGTAAGACTTCCTCCAACTGCCTTCAACACGTAGTCTATTCTAGGCTTTGGCTGTAATGTCCAAGTGACAGTAGTGATGTTAGATAAGATAAAAAATATTGCACACATCACATGAAATATAAAAAATTACAATGTTGGGACAGCTGCAGTTCACTGAGTGACATAAATATTTTTACATGTATACCCTCTAAAATATTCAATTCTGTATGTATACCTCTTTGAAATCTATAATTACATTTATAACCTAAAAAAAATGTTTATTTTCTGTATGGGCACCCATGTCACAAACATCGATGAACATCTACACATTTACCTTGTCAAAAATGGTTTCACACATACGCGCGGGCGTAATAAAACAAATAACATTAAAATCCATAAAGAATAAAGAGTATTTTTTTTATAATGTCGTTATATGATTAAAAAACCAAAAAAAATGTTATCCATGATTCCAAGTCGATGCTTCATCTCTTTCTTGTCCCAAGAAAACTCCAACGAGAATTAGTCAAGCTAAATTAGCTTAAAATCTTGAAAATAGAATGATATCTACAGATGCTTACGATAAGGGTACCTATGCAAGAAAGAAACATTTTTAGGGTTATTAATGTTGTATATTTAGGTTCATGTTGAATTTGGTTTTCATGTAAGATGTTAAGGACATTTTAAAAGTTAGATATCATAAATACGCATTATAAATTCTCATTGAGCTTGAGTTCATTGTTTGGTATCAAAGAGAAGACAGAGAGAAGGGATATGGCTCAGGGTCAATGAGAGTACAGAGAAAGAGTTGGGTTTGATTTGACCTTTTGGGTTAACAAGTAGGTTTTTATACATGCGACTTGTTAACATATAAAACCGATTTGTATAAAAAGTCATCCCAGAATTTTACTTTCTCGCAGTGTTCTAAATTTCGGCCTAGGCGGCCGCCGGCCACAACGGGAAACCCCTAGGCGTCGGTCCTAGGCGAAAAATCGTCCCTATTCGGCCCTAGGAGGGCCTGTACAGCATGTGCGGATGTTTTTTTTTTTTTTTGGCTTTTTTTTATGCTTAGTTGTATTGTGGATATATTGTTTGGGTTTTTGAGATTTGATTTAGATTTTAGAACATTTAAATTTCAAATTTCAAATTTCAAAAAATAATTATGAATTATATTGGATTTAGAAAGAACAACATGTTTGGATTTCAAATTTGTATTAAGGATTTTACATTTCACATTTCAAATTTCAAATTAAAAAAAAAATTATGTTCGGCCACCTAGGCACTAGGCGGCCCTCCGCAGCACCGATTCCGCCGAAATTTAGAACACTGCTTTCTCGTACGGATTAATACGCCGAAATTTCAAACTATGTTTGGAAAGGGATGTTTGTACTCTGTGAAGGACGAAACTACCGCCGATGGGACTCTGACTGAAGTTGGAATCACTCTACATGACGAAAACTCTTACAAACTGACTTTATATGTTAAAGTCGCTCTACAGAATAGTGATGGAGGAAGGTACGTCAATTCGAGATCATATTTCTAAATTCAATCGAATTGTTTCTGACTGAAAGGATATTGACATATATGAAAATAACAATCGTTTGGCACTAATCTTATTATTTTCTTTGTCTGATTCTTATGAGAATCTTATTCAAACATTACTATACGGAATGGACACAATTTCCATAGAACAAGCTACGAGTGCCTTATTGTCTAATGAGGTGCGGAGGTTGGCTTCTAATGGAGGAAACGGTGGAGACCAGACCCAAGGTTTGATGGCAAGAGGGAGAACAAACGATAGAACATCTTCCAGCAGAAGGTCAAGATCCAAGTCCAAGATACCAATTGAGAAGGTAAAGTGCTTCAACTGTAAAGAAAAATGATTTTATGCAAATAAGTGTCATCGTCCAAAGAAGAACAAGAAAAAGGAGAATAAGACAAAAAGAGAAGGTGATCAAGCAAACTGTGGTTCAAAAGCCGACAGTGACGGAGTCTGTTTCTCGGTGGCACATGACAACATGAGTGTGTTGGATTCTCGATTCTGGATGCTCCTACCATGTGCCCAAAGAGGGAGTGGTTTTCTTCCTACAAGGCGACGGATGGTGGTTCTGTGTTGATACTTGATGGACAACAACAACGCATGTCGAGCTGTTGGAATTGGGTCTATCAAGGTGAAGATGCATGATGAAATTGTGCGAACTTTGGCCAATGTTAGACATGTTTCCGACCTTAAAAAAAATTATTTTTCTTGGTATGCTTGACTCAAATGGTAATAAGTTTGTTGCCAAGGGTGGAGTCTTGAGGGTTGTCGTGGTTCTTTGGTGGTGATGAAAGGTCACCGACATGGTAACATTTATATATTATTGGAAAGCGCTGTGACTGAGACTTTAACAGTCAGTACATATGTTTCGTTTGATAGCACACGTCTTTGGCATATGCGGCTTGGGCATATGAGTGAGAAGGGCTTGACCTTACTAAGCAAGTATGGATTACCGAAGAACTTGAAGCCAAGTATGAATTTTTGTGAGCATTGTGTTTATGACAAGCAGCACAGGGTGACCTTCAGTACAAGCAAGCAGAAAACATAAGATATTCTCGACTATGTACATACAGATGTATGGGGACCTAGCAGGATTCCTTCCAAGAATTGAGCAAGGTATAATGTTACTTTTATTGATGATTATACACGTTATATTTGCTTTTATTGATGATTATACACGTTATATTTGGCTATATTTCATCAAAACTAAAATCAAGTGTTCAAAAAGTTCAAACACTGAAAATCAATAGTGGAGAACAGATCAGGCAGAAAGGTAAAGACATTGAGGTCTGACAATGGTACTGAATATACCAATGGACCTTTCAAAGATTTCTGTGCTCAAGAAGGCATCATGCGACATTGGACTGTCAGGAACACGTCGTAGCAGAATGGGTTAACAAAGAGGATGAATCGAACATTGCTTGAGAAAGCAAGATGTATCTCTCCAATGTCGGTTTAGGCAAGAAATGGTGGGTGAATGCTATACACATGGCGCGGTACTTGATTAATAGATCAACTCCGGCTATAGACTGTAAGACTCCATATGAGAAGATGACCGGCAAACCAGCAGATTACAGCACTTTGCGCGTGTTTGGATGCAAAGCTTACTATCATGTCAACGATGGTAAGTTGGATCTGAAAGCCAAGAAGGCCATTTTCTTAGAATATGCACAAGGAGTGAAGGGATACCGTCTGTACTGTCTGAAGGATAAGAAGTTCTTAATCAGCAGGGATGTCACCTTTGATGAGTCTTCAATGTTGACTTCAAACAAGAAGAGTGAGTATGATAAGGATAGTGGTGAATCTAGTAAATCTTAAACTTTTGAGATTTGAGTCATCTGATGATACATCAGATGAGGTGGAGGTTTCTGAAGATGTTCATCAAGCCTCACAAGAACCAGAGGAAGAGCAACACCAACAACAAGATTCTTTGGCTACTACTAGGCCAAGAAGATCGGTCAAGCCAGTGCACATGTATGGATTTAATGAACCGGTCAAGCACTATGGACAGTTGAATGTGGTGGCATATGCACTGTCAGTAGAGGATGACGAGCCTATCACCTTCAAACAGGCTGTCAAAGATACTAGCAGCGAGAGCTAGATGGTAGCTATGCAGGAAGAGATTGAGTCTCGGAACAAGAAATTTACATGGGATTTGGTCCATTGTCCAAGGGCAAGCGAGCTATAGGCTGCAAGTGGGTGTACAAGAAGAAGGAAGCTTCTCCAGAGTCGGGTGGCACTCGATTTAAGGCAAGATTAGTAGCAAAGGGCTTCGCACAGAAGGAGGGGGTGGACTACAATAAGATCTTTTCTCCGGTGGTCAAGCACACTTCTATTCGTGTATTGTTAAACTTGGTAGCTCATCAGGATCTCGAGTTGGAGCAACTCGATGTGAAGACATTCTTGTATGACGACCTTGACGAAGAGATTTATATGCATCAACCAGAAGGCTTCAAGATGGTTAGCAAGAAAAAACATGTGTTTATTGAAAAAATCGTTGTATGTGTTGAAACAATCTCCTCGACAGTGGTACAAGCGGTTCGACACCTTCATGACACGTCATGATTTACCCGAAGTATGATTGCTTGCTTTATTGTCATAAACTTCTTGATGGAGGTTATATATATATATATATATTGCTTTAAGTGGACGATATGCTTATTGTTTCAAAAAGCATGGTAGAGATAGATAAACTGAAATCTCAACTTAGCTCGGAGTTTGAGACGAAAGATTTGGGTGGAGCCAAGAAAATTTTGGGGATGGAGATTAAAAGGGAGAGGGAGAAACAAATATTGTCTTCGTCTTAGAAGTCCTATATTGAGAAGATCATTGCTCATTTTGGTATGGAAGATGCAAAGTCTGTTTCTACTCCCTTGGCTGGTCATTTTAGGCTTTCAGCCAAGTTATCCCCTACTACAAATGAGAAAGAGCACATGGCTCGAGTTCCTTATGCGAGTGCAGTTGTCAGCTTGATGTATGCTATGGTGTGCACTCGACCAGACATTGCACAGGCCGTAAGTATGGTTAGTCGTTTTATGGCTAATCCAGGGAAGAAGCAATGGGAGGCTGTGAAATGGATATTTAGGTACTTGAAGTGCAACATTGACGTAGAATTACACTTTGATGGAGATTTTAGTCAGGTCAGTGGATATATGGATTCAGACTATGCTGGCTATCAGGATAGGCATATGTCAACTATTGGATACGTGTTTGTTCTACATGGTGCGCCAATCAATTGGAGGTCTATGTTGCAGGATACGGTTGCCTTGTCGACTACGGAAACAGTATATGGTAATGACAGAGGTATATGGTAATGACAGAGGCAGTGAAAGAGGGCCTATGGCTTCGCGGCTTGATTAATGACTTGGGGGGTGAAGCAGGATATAGTTGATGTGCATTGTGATAGTTTGAGTGTTATCCACTTGGCAAAGAACCAAGTCCATTATGCAAGGACCAAGCATATTGATGTTCACTACCACTTCATACGGGATGTTACAGAATACAGAGATATTGCACTTGAAAAGGTGCACACTAAGGACAACCCTGTTGATATGTTGACTAAGGTTGTTCCTGGAGACAAGTTCTAACATTGCTTGGACTTACTCCAAGTCCTTCCTATTGCTTGAGAGCCCTTCAAGACGGGATTAACGAGTGGTTGATTTGGTGAAGTTGTGCAGTGGATAAGTGTGTCGGCTCGATTTTGTGGCAAAATCTTGCCGAGGTGGAGATATGAAGAAAAATATATTTAACCATATCTTTGAAGGAGATTGACTAATATATTTGACCATATATTTGAAGAAGATTGCCTTTGACCATTTGACCATATATTTGAAGAAGATTGACTTTGACCTTTGACCATATCTTTGAAGAATAATATTGGATTCATATTCCTACATAATGTTGAATGTGATCATATTTTTGAAGAATAAGATTAGTTCATATTCCTACATTATGTTGGATTTTCATGTATAGACATATGGTATGCTATATAAAGAGGCCAAAGGTTTCTCCTTGAGACATCTCAAAAAAATTGTGCTCAATGATTGTTGAATAAATTCGACATAAGAGAGCAAACAAATTGTTGAATGAGTTCAACACAAATTTTTAGAGAGTTTTTTTGTTGAGAGTTCTTGAGAGCAAGGAGAGAAGTGTTGAGAGCAACTGTAATTATTTTTTCTTCTTCATAGTGGAATTGAATCACCCTCATCCGTAGAAGTAGGCATCTTGGCCGAACCACATAAATCCTTGTTTTGTGATTGCGAACTATCTCTGAGGTGTTCTCTGATTTTCTTGAATTTATTTTCGTTGTGTACCAACAATTGTCTCAAAAAAGGGAGCGTACTTGGTCTAAGCTAAGTCCATAAGTATTTTAGCAATAAAGAGAAGTTGTTTATTGCCGCAACTCTTGCACGTTTGTACTTCCCTGAAAGGTGACAAAATTTCTTAAGTGTTACTACATACGAAGTTTGAGGCTACAGGGTCGTCAAGCCGCACTCTAAAGAAAATGCAAATGAGGCTCGACAAAAAACTCATTATATGCATTCCGTAGAAAGGGAAATAAAAACTACAACTAAACATCCAAGTAGAACCAGCAACTTTCAGTAGATGACCATAGGAAAGGTTGACACAGGACCACTAATGAGCAACACCAGAAGTAGACACTTGGTCCTCTGTTTTCCAAAGTCCGGGTATACAACACTTATAGACTTTGGGAAACAGAGCACCAGAATTAGGACGCATAACTAGAAATACGTTTTGGAATTAGGGCGTTCTCATGAATGGGTTTTGGAAGGAGATAAGTGTTAGGATTTTGTAGGATTCGGGAATTGAAGATGGGGTTAGGGGTTTTAGGGATGATTGAGATGGGGTATTATGGTAGAAGGTAGAGAGAGCTAGGACCAAGATGAACATGCTTTGATACCATGTGACTACATTAGGATACTTCATTGATGAGGTTTGAATACATATATAGGAGGAGAACCTTCCTCATACAACTCTTATCTAATGTGGGACTAAACTAGACCACATACTAACTAATGAATTACTTATGTGAGATATCGATCTCAACACTTGCTAAGAAACAAGTAAGTTCCTTATTTTTACCATTATGCACTCAATATTTGTATCTTATATTACCAACATAAGTCCGCAAGATAAAATGGATGAATTTCACCGACAGTGCGTGTTTTCCTAAACCCTATGTTGCTATTCAGAACAAATATGATGATGCATTAACTATGATGGACATCAATTTGGCATATAAAGAGTGATTGTCTAGGAGGCACAGATAATCCAAAATTAGCATTGTATCGTGTCATGTCCATTTCATACACGTACAGACGAGATATACACTCCAAAATATGCTAGGACACACCAAAATCAAGTATATCGATACATATTGTGTCATATTGTATTCATATCCATGCAACAGAGGTGATTTAATTCAAAGGATCATCCATGACTATCCATCCATTGTATCGCAACTTTGGTGAAACTCACACAACGTATCAAAGTCATTCAATTGTAAGGTTTTACGTTATAGACGGTTAACTTATGCATCCCAACATTTTATTGAGAGACCAGTTGGTTTTGAGAGTATATTTCAATTCTGACAAGATTATTGTCATAGTACAGGATAGGTTCTACTGGCCAAATGCCAAAACATCTACATAAGTTGTTGCCCATCTTACAAGTTCCCTAGTAGCTAGAGGTAGAAAACAAAACACTAGACCTTACAAACTACTTGCAACCCATACACCTTGGTAAGTCGACCTTGTACGGATCCTTGCATTCTAGGTTAGTATCTTGTTGATACTTTAGGACGCAGCATGGAACATTTGTACCAGACAAGCTGTTGGTTTCCAGAGGGGGGAGTGCATTCGACTTTTCTGTGTACCTTTGGGTAGTTTAGGTCTACTAGTATAAAAAATTGAATATCATTGTTCGTTTATCTGGACTTGTAGATATTTGGTACGGGTCTATAGAATGCGAAAACATAAATATGGTTTATCTGGATTCAAAGAAATAGTCAGGGTTGGAGAGAACTTTGTTCTTAAGTTTGTCTGAGGTTCCGTTTGAATCTGAATTTGTTTAATTATTTTGTGAGATGTGTTGTGTGCGCACTCACGTGCTTATGTGCAGATTTTGCTAAAACTTCTATGTATGACGTTTTGCTTCACAAGTGAGGCATTACTACCCTGGAGAAAAGTGAGGGTAGTTGTGCCATCTCCAAGTGTCAAAAGTCCTTATGTTCAGGTCAAGGACATGACACAGCGCCACGATTACATGGCACGATGCCATAAGCTCTCAGTAGTAGCACCAACATATAGCTAGCTATATACGATCGGAAACTTGTATTCCTAACCAACAGATTGCATCACGTGTCTGAGTAGTATAAAGTATGAAATATCAGATTAGAAAGAAACTATACCTCTGAAAGAAGAGCAACAACAACAGCAGAAATGCAAGGAATCTCTTCAGAAAGTTGAAATATAACACGGATCACAGTAAACACCTGAAGATTTTTCAACTGCAATCAAGCAAGAAAATAGAAAGACGAGATTTCTCATTTAGCAAAAGAGGAAGACACAATAGATGAAGATAAGATCTAGAGTACTTTTTACGAACTCGTTCACAAAAACAAAAAAAAGATATTACATATCAACTATCAATAGACCTTGCTAAAAACAAATTAAGTTTAACAATCAAATTAAACCTGGATGGGTAACGAAGCAACAAGTGCTTCAACAGCAAGAATTATGCTTGGGTCTCCACCCCACCGTAAGTCAATATCCATTGTAATCTGGCCCTTTTTAAGACTTTGCACTCGGATGCCTTCATAGGAAAGAATAAGAAATTTAAATGTGTGCATACAAAGCAACACATGCATATGATTCGTAGATCTAACAAAAAAGTTGAAAATAAATAGTCAGTAAGGCAGCATGGTGTTTTCCAGATCTAATTAAAGAATATATGAAAGAATAAGTATAAAAACAAATTCTTAAACAATAGACGCAAACTCATTTTATTATGAACGAGGGGAAATGTATATGCAGTAAAAATATCCTGGCCTCCTGAAGCCTGAGAGTTTGGTGCCATTAGCCGGATGATCAGGCAGGCATCCATGTGACAACCACGTTAATGGACATTTGTGCTGGTCAAATACTAGATCCGTTGAATGAGCTAAAGCTAGCTATATGCAAAGTGCGCAGGTCCAAAGGGATCAAACATATACTGCTTCGTCCTCCAGGTGCTTGGCTTCAGTTTCACATGGACTCGAGAACCAAATTTCTTGTGGACTTAGAATCTCCCATGAGTTCAATTCAAGTGGAAAGTGGGAGAGGTTTCATTCATGGATAGACTGTCTGCCCAAAGCAGCAGGGCACGGAGAGCTCAACCAATAATGGCGCAGGAGAAAATCCATATAATTATTAGAAAGATGTCTTCATCAGACCAAGATAAATTTCCTTACATGTAGCTGGTAATTTTTCCTTTCCCTTAAAACAAATCGACTTGGGGCCCTTACCAATAGTGGAGTGTGAAATCCCTCATAGTTCTTGTACGTATTTCATATTGATAACATGAGGTATTTGCCTACTTGTGTAGTGTTAATCCTTCAATTGGTAGATTTTAGGTCCATTACCTCTAGCAACACTTATATTTGCATGGGTGGCAGTTAATCCTTATATTTGTAAATAGCAAATTCATTATCGTTTTGTAGTGCCTCACTTTATATTATAGAACTCAATTCCTGATTCCTATAATACAGATAGTAAACCAATTGTTATTACATCTCTTAAGTCTCTATGAATGAAGTGTTGGTTCCTCTACCTATAGTGTATAAAATTGGGAACCTCGGGATAGAAACCAGAGAGGAGATTGTTTCCCCTCTACATGGAATGATTGTTTAACCTATGGAGTCTTTCGTTTTCTAAGCACAATACTGTGACTTTCCCAAGGCAAATGACAATATGAGGACCAAAATCATTAAAAATGCACAGCAAGAGAACAAGCAGAACATTCAAATATAGTTTTTTTCTACCAGTCTAAGCTTGCTTAGGCAATGTCATCATAACTCTTGGGCCTTGACTATCTAAAAGAACAAAAAGACTGGAAGCTGCTCTCAATATGTATTATTGTCCAAATATTTATCAAAGCATATGGATTAAAGAGAGTGAACTTCGGTCCTTTACTTCACTCTTAGAAATATGTTCGAGTTGGCATGGATACTTCCAACACTATATTGGTGCTCATGTGTGGCAATACCAACAACTAAATTAGTGAGCTTGTATACCCAGAAAAGGGCGGCAAGACGCTAGTTAAACGACCTTTATCATTGTGGATTCAAGCAAACAAGAGGGCAAACTAGATAATGATGAACTAAAAACCAGCTAGAGTGCCAGATTGGCTGCACACAAAGTCTGGACCAGGATAAACCCTTCTGTTCATTATGTTTGGATTATTATCTAACAAAAAAATAATCTAACTTTCCCTTTGCTTTTACTTAGAACAACAAAACCATTAATGCCAAATTTTTGCTGTCGGCTATTTGAATCTTTTTCTTCCATTCAGCTCCGTTAAGAGCCATGTATGCTGCTAACATTAACAAAAAATATATATTATGTTACACACTTGATCCAATTTCATTGAGGCATACCCGTAGTCCTAGCAGCTCCTTTGACTAATAGCCTTCGCTCTTAATCAGTGTATCTATTGGTCTATGTTGCATATGTCCAAACCGTCTGATATGTTTTTCTATCATCCTATCCTCAATTGGTGCTACCTCCACCTTCCCATAAATATGCTCATTTCTTACTCTACATTCAATGCATTCTCACTCATCCCTCTTCCTTTCATGTTGTTGCATTATCTTCTGTCATTATCATTTCTACAACCATCTAAAAGGATAACATACAGAGAAACTAGAGATTACTCAAAATTGCCCATATATAACTCACCATAAGACATATCAAGTTAATGGTTGTACAACAAAGAACTATAATGGGATTCATTGAATATGTTTAGACAGAGAAGGTTTATGCTTTTCAAGTAAACTCGAGGGTATTATACGAAATTTGCCAAAAATATTAACTAAACCTGGAGTAACTTCAACCATTGGACAGTTGATAATATATGTCAAGTAATATTTAACAAGATTCCGAATTTCATGATGGTTTGATCAGCTTAAGTTACAAAACTAATCAAGCATCGCAAATATACTAGCATCATCAAACTCTCTTTGAAGCACATTCAAGCAAATCCCAAAACACTGGAAACTGATTGAAGAACAAAAACAAAGAGATCAAGCCAACAAGCTAAACAGAAAGAATAAGACGTACCTTCGATCTTAGGAGACACATTCCCAAGCGAAAGTTTGCTAAACTTAAGTGATGTTATTCCGGGTGGGCGGTAATCTTCTAGTAGTGGTTCAACTGATTCCTTGATTACCATTGATGCTGCCTGTAACCAATGAAGAAAATGAATTTAGCAGGAAAAACATGAGCAACTCAAGAGTTCTTATGAATACGATTGTGCACATCTTATTTAAAAATGTATTACTTCATCTCCCAGATGAACACACCTGTTTATGTACACAAACAAGAAGGAAACTAAAAAACATGGCAAAGGGTTCTTTATCCTAGATTTTCACCACACTACAACAGGAATTACTTTTTTTTACACAGATACCTCATGCAATAGGGAATATAAGATATGATGTAAACAATCAGACTATTAGTCTGGAATGAGGAAAATGGCAGGCACAGAGGTAGATAAAAACTGGAGCAGCTGCTGGCAGAAGGAGCAGAAGGATCAGGACAAAAAGGGGAAGAAGATAACTGAAGAGCAAGCCTGAGGGCTGTAACTCCTTTTCTTTTTATTTTTTTGTGCATTACTTAGGAACCTTGAGCAACTGCCAAGATGAGCACTTCATTTAATTTGGCTGCTTCAAGTGAAACAAAATGACATAGAGCTTAAACGCAAACATGAAAACTCCAAATGAGTGCCATGTCTATATCATGTTGACACATTTACCGAACACATTATGGACAGACCAAAAATACATTAGGGCAGCTGTACCTCCTTTTCTTTTTCCTTTTTTGTGTGCATTACTTAGGAACCTTGAGCGACTGCCAAGATGACCATTTCATATAATTTAGCTGCTTCAAGTGAAACAAAACTACATAGAGCTTAAATGCAAGCATGAAAACTCCAAATCAGTGCCATGTCTATATAATGTTGACACATTTACCGAACACAATATGAACAGACCAAACATACATTAAGGCATGCCGATGTAAGAGTTGCATCCCATCGTACCCGTATCGAATAATTTATATTGGTATCCATGCCCACATGGGATTAAACAAGTGCTCAACCGGGTTTTATTCCAGAGTTGCACGCTTTCAAATGGATATCAACCTACTATCCTTGATCATTCTATTTGCTTTGGAAGAGTTTTTTGAGTGTTTTAAAAAGCTCTAGGCACTCTTAGGTGAGCTGCCTCGCCACATTGCCTGGGAGCACCTAACCTCGTCCGGAGAAGAAAAACATCACATGGACATGTTTTCATATCCTCTTTTCATAACACTTTTTGTTACTTCTTTAGCTCATGCTAAGTTATCCAAACCTACCTATATCCCTAAAAACTCATCAAAATTAGACTTTTTAGACAATAAACTAAAGAAAAAGAGTAAAAAAATAATAATAATAGCAATTTAACAATAGAAAATAACAAAATAACTTAACAATATCACAAAATAGTCTATGAAACAAGATATTAAGTTTAAAAACAATAACATCACACATAAGTCATTATGATAGAATACAAATTGTTCAAATGAAAAAAAAATCAACGAGTAAATGTTCCACATTCCTAAATGACTTAATGAATCATTTTTCTTCCTACTCAATCATCCATCATTCATCTTCATCATCTAAGTCTAGGAGATCATCTTGATCATTATCATCAATATGATCATCGAAAATGAAATCTCCGTCCTTGTTGATTGATAGATTTTGTTAGAATTTAAGAAAAACTCTATCTGAGCCTTTAAAACCTAAGCATGCAACTTTAAAAACCAATAAAACCAAAGAAGCCCATAAACCTTATAAAATATCCAAAGAAAGCCCATAAAAGCTGCATAAAACACCCAACACACACCTAGGAGTTTGCCTATACTCGTGTAATTGTCCATTCGTCTAATTTCGCCTTTGGCGCCTTTCTAGCCTTGGCATTGCCTAGAGAAGATACCTTGCCTCCCTATGGATTAGGGGGTGAAACATCGCCTCTCGCCTTTTAGGCGCCTAGACACGCCTGGGTGGCGCCTTTAACAACATATTATGAAGAGCTTAACATTTTAGGGTTTTACGGATAACTAAATTAAGTGTTCAACCGGTTAGGGTTCCATTTCCATACTTTCTAAAGGACCTTAACCAAACTTATTTATTTTTTGGAAGCTTATAATTCAGAAGAAAACATATTACGATTTACAAAGAGTTAAAAAATGAGTATTCAACAGGTTTCTTTTCAGAGTTGGCATAAAAAAGTGGATGTCCTCAACTCACATGTATTGCTTTTCTCAAAATTTCTCTTTTTTATGCTTTCTACTTGTCTTCTATTTCGGTACTTTTAGAAATCAGAGCTTGACTTGAATAGCATTCTGATAGCATCCATACAGTATGTGGTTTCAAGATTAGGCTAAAAGACATAATGGCAGAAAACTGTTCTGGATCAAAAGTGGCCAGTTGATGCAACTATTGTGGTGAACTCTATAGTTTCCATAGTAGTATGAACCATGAACTTTTGAAGTGAGTGATATTGTTTTGGACAGTTCAATGACACATCAGCTTCAGGTGAGAGCCCTAATTTAAAAGCTACACCTAGTAAACTTGCAGAGACAAGCTTCATTAGTTCAGCTGATCCCTGGACACTTCTACTCCAAAAAATTTACCAACAAATATAATCAACCAAGTTTCAAGATGAAAGTACGCAAGGAGAGCTTCGTCAAGCCCTGATTTTGATTTATAGATTTATCCTATGTTGCACAGATAAGGACACAGATACAGGTACGGGATACGGGCATTTTCAAGTAGATACAGTGTAATCACCTATGTTTTATGAATACGGACATGGATACTTGTACAGGCACGATACGGATGCCATTTTCTCGTGTCTGCGCAACATACATTTATTAAACTTGCACTGGGCAAGCTTTCTTAGTTCAACCGGTCAATTGGTACTCCAAAACTGTTCTAAACGATTAAGATCAACCAAGTAGTACTTGCCCAATGTTCCCAAAAAGAAAAAAAAGAAAAAAAGGGGAAAGAAGAGAATAAATTAACCAAATTTTAAGCTGAAAACATGCCACGCAAGTCAAATGAAAACAAGAAAAATATGGAGGTAACATAAGAAAAAAGAAATGCATCTTACTTCAGCAATAAAAGGCCACAATTTGCTTAGTTGCTTGTTTAGCCATTTCACCTGCACAACAAAGGAGAACAATGAAAATTGACAAAGGGAGTAAAATATACACACACAAATGGTAAATGCACATGAGGTCCACATGGATATACTATCATTCTATTTGTGTTTTAAACACAATGTCCCAACTAGCTGGAGCACGATAACCAGATTGCTTATTCTTATTTCAGAAATTCGACATAGTGAAGTTTGGAGATGGAGAGGAGAGAATGAGAAAAGTAGGAGGAGAGAGAATATGAGAAAGGAGATTGAAAAGACATAAAACCCTAGGTTGCATCTCATCTCTATTTATATTGATATGTAGTACACCCACAATTACTATTATACCCTCGTATGATAAATAACAAAATAAAATAACTCAACACCCTCCCACAAGCAGGAGCATATAGATCAGACATGCCCAGTTTGCTACATAAATCAGAAAATGGACCACAAGCAAGTAGTTTGGTGAGAATATCACATAATTGATCAACTAACCGAACATAAGAAGTGACAATCAGTTTTTTCAGCAACAAATCACGAACAAAATGGCAATCCACCTCGATATGCTTCGTACGCTCATAAAATACCGGATTACTTGCGATAAACATTGCCGACTGATTATCACAATACATCTCAATCGGAATAAGAATCATAACCCTCATTTCATGAAGAAGAGACTACACCCAAATCATCTCAGAAACTGTATGAGTCATCGCACGGTACTCGGCCTCTGCACTATAACGAGCCACAACATTCTGCTTCTTATTACGCCACGTGACAAGATTGCCACCCACAAACGTACAATAGCCAGAAGTAGACCTCATATCACTGCGACTGCCTGCCCAATCAGCATCACTGAACCCCGTCACCGTAAGGAACTGAAAGATTTGTACAACAAACCCTTTTCAGGTGCACCCTTCAAGTATCGAAGAATGTGAGAGATAGCCTCTCAATGTGGTTGTCGAGGGGCATGCATAAACTGACTAACTACTCCAACTGCATATGTGATATCTGGTCGAGTAACAGTAAGATATATAAGTTTGCCAACCAAACGTCTATAATATCCAGCATTCTCAAATAACTCTCCCATGTCAACATCAAGCTCATGATAATCATAGGAGTCTCAACTGGCCAACGCTCCATCATCACAGTCTCGGAGAGCAAGTCTAGAACATACTTGCGTTGTGACAGATACACACCCTTCTTAGATCGAGCAACCTCGATTCCAAAAAAATATCGAAGACCCAAATCCTTAATATGAAACTGACGATTAAGGTAGGCCTTCAAGTCCACAATCCCAGCATGATCACTCCCAGATATAATGATATCATCAACATAAACAATCAACACGATAATACCTGCTGAGAAAGAATGGCAAAATACTGAATGATCTGATATGGTGCACCAAAAGTCATACTGAATGAGAACTGAACTTGTCAAACCAAGCACGAGATGACTGTTTCAATCCATATAATGCTTTCTTCAATCGACATACGAGTTTTTCATTTCCTGCTACAACATATTCCGATGGTTGATCCATATAAACCTCCTCATGTAAGTTACCATGCAAGAAAGCATTCTTTATATCCAACTGATATATAGGCCATTAGCGATTAACAGCCACATAAATAAGAATTCGAACTGAATTCAGCCGAATCACGGGAGAAAGTCTTCATATAATCCATACAATATGTCTGAGTATACCCATTGGCAACAAACCGTGCCTTGAGGCGCTCAACAGAACCATCGAGATGATACTTAACAGTGTACACCCATCTACAACCCACTGTCTGCTTCCCAGCGGAAAGTGATGTAAACTCTCAAGTCTGATTTTGATGTAAAGCATACATCTCATCATCCATTGCACTTTTTCAACCAGAAGATGACATAGCCTTCTTGTAAGTTTTGGGAATGAAAATAAAAGACAATGAAACAGCAAATGCATTAAAAGATGATGAAGCACGGTGTAATGAAACATAGTTAGAAATGGGATGCTTATTCTTTGTGGTACAAAGACGTTTTCTTTTTCTGAGAGCAATAGGAAGATCATCTGGATCTGTGGTGATGGGAGCAGAAACCTCCGACACAAAAGCTGATTGGTTGAGGACTGAATTCTGCAGAACCACTGGCCTCTCTTTGGATCTCTGATAAACCTGTAAAGGGAGAATGGAGACAGAAATTGATTCAGAAATGACCGGAAGTGGTATGGAAGATATCAAATCTATTGTAAAAGGAATACAACGGTCTCCTGAAAGAAGGAAGGAAAGGAGTAGACTCAAAGAATGTAACATCCGCACTAGCATAATACTTGCGTGACTGTGGACTGTAACAACGATAACTTTTTTAGTACGAGGATAACCAAGAAAGACACACTTCAGAGATCTATGAGCCAACTTATCTCGATTAGGTTCCAAGTTATGAATAAAAGCGACACACCCAAACATTCTCGGAGGTAAGGAAAAAGATGCAACATCTGTATGTAATATGGAAAATAGAACTTTGTTATTTAATACAGATGATGGCATACGATTAATTAGATAACATGCAGTAAGAACGGCGTATGTCCAATACTGTTTAGGGACATGAATATTAAACATAAAAATTCGAGCCACATCTAAAATGTGTCGATGTTTGCGTTCGGCTATACTATTTTGTTGAGAAGTGTGGACACATCTGGTTTGATGAATCATACCACGATCAACACAGAAGCTGTTCACAGAAGATTGAGTATACTCCAAAGCATTATCAGAATGCAGAATTTTGATATGTTTATCAAACTGAACATAGACTTCATTATAAAAGACAGATAACACATTTGGAAACTCAGATCTTTCTTTCATTAAATAACACCAGGTCATTCTGGAATAATCATCAATAAAAATAACAAAATACTGAAATCCTTTCGGACTTTTGACTCTAGGCTAACCCCAAATATCATAATGAACAAGATCAAAAGACTAATTGACGGCTCTCACTACGACGAAGGAAGGAACTACGGTGATGCTTGCCTAACTGACAAGTCTCACATTCAAGACTAGAAACATGACTCAAACTAGGAACAACTTGACGCAACGTAGCCAGAGACGGATGTCCCAAATGATAATGCCACTGCAACGGAGAAGTAGAAACAGAAGTGAAAGCCTTTCCAGGTAGATCCAAGTAGTACAGTCCATCTTTTTCATGCCCCGAACCAATCATTTTCTTCGTCCTGAGGTTGATTAACTGGCTCACAGATAACAAATTAAATAAAAAATTAGGCATATATAATAAATCAAATAATGATAGTGATTGAGTAGGGTGAATGACACATTTTCCAAACACACGACAAGTAGACCCATCAGCCAAGATAATATTATGTTTCATGGGACTACGATTATGAAAGAGAGGTTATACCAGACATGTGAGAGCTTGCTCCTAAGTCGATGACCCAAGAGGTGGATGGTGACTGGGTTGCCACATAAGTAGGATTACCTATATGTGACATGGTTGCAGTAGGTTGGGAGGTGGTACTAGCAAGTGCGTTCAACTTCTGGAGGATCTGTTCAAATGGAGATGAGATATCGGACGTTGAAGTCCGATTGAAACCCGAAGTATCCTCTGGTAGCAGAAGTGGTGACCTGAGACTGGATATTTTTATCATGCACTTTATGTGCATATTATGGTTTGTCCCACTTGTCCCAACAATAGTCTTCGATATGACCGAGCATTCCACAATAGTTACATTTACGTGGTTGACCACGGCCACCACCACGATTATTGTCTCTAACACCACGGCCTCCTCCTCGACCAAAACTACGACCACCATCTCCACCACCACGTCCATCACCACGACCAGCAGCACTAAAAACTAGGGCAGAAGAGTCAGTACTCGGCACCACAAAATTATGTCCTAGAAATGAACGATTGAGACGGAAGAAAGTATCTGCTACTGTAGGTAACTGCTCTCCAGCAAGGATTTGAACTTTATAAGGTTCGAGCGCAAGATCCAAGCCGGTTAGGATAAGTGAAACATGAAACTCTTCCTTCTATCTCTGAGCCTCTTTTAAATTAGTAGTAACAGAATGATATTGAAGCAGTTCCTCCCACACAGTCTTCTTTGAAGCAGATATTCATTCACATGTTTCCCATTTTGCTTTGTATTAAACAATAACTCGTACAACTCATAGATACGGGCAACGTTTCGCTTCTGTGAATATGATTCTTCCAGAGATGTCCAAATCTGTTTGCTTGATTCACACCATTGAACATTAGCAGTGATATACGGCTCCATACTATGCCACAACCACGACATAGCGTATGCATCTGCATTCATCCAATCTTCATACTCGTCGAAAGTTTCAGGCGGAGGTTCTTCCGTCAAAAACTTCAACTTCTTCTTCGCCCTTAACACCACTTTGATAGGCTTGGACCATGCAAGGTAGTTCGCACCATTGAGTTTCACCGTTGTAATAGACTTTCCCAATTCATCATTATGAATAACAGTAAAAGAGAACCACCTCCGCTACCACCACCACTATTAACCTCGCCAGAAGATTCGGTCCCCACCATATTTACAGATGCAACAGAAAGACGAGATATTTAAAACCCTAGATCTCACAACGAACCTCAACCAACGACGAACAACCAACGGAGATATGTAGAAATCCTAGATCTCATAAACTGTTAAACCTCTTCCCCATTTGACCAGGGATAGGAGGAGACCTACGGATCGAGCCATTAATGGTGGAATTAGGGTATGTTATTGAAGGAGTTTGTTACACTTCAAGAAAAAGAACAATAAAAGCTAAGTATTCATTTCTCTGATACATCATTCTCTCCTCTCCATACTATTTATATGTTCTTATGTCATCCCTCTGTCTTGGCAGTTATAGCAGTTGGCTGAGCTGGATCCTTTGGCTGAGCTGGACCCTCTGATACTACTGACGTGGCAAGGTGGAATGACTGGGCATATTTGGCAGTTGATTGCAACTTTTCTCTGCTATTACTGATCCTTATCTGCACCACATGGCTTTATCTGCACCATATGGCTATGAAGTAGAGGTTAATACATCAGATATGTATCAAATACCCCCTTCCTCATTTGGACCTTGTCTCAAGGTCAAAGGAGGGGAATTTTCTAATGAATTCCTCGTATGGAACCCACTGAACCTGGTCAGCAGACATGTCCTTCTACTGAATGAGCAATTCAGTAGCAGCCCTATTTCCCTTTTGTACCATCCTCCTGTCAAAGACTAACTGTGGTTCCAAGACTGCTTCTTCATGTAGTGTAGGGGTACCCTCTTGTACTGAGACTCTTCTACTGAGTTTAGCCTTCAATTGAGATACATGAAAAACAGGATGTATGAGGGAGTTATCTGGAAGGAGTAACTTATAAGCAACAGGTCCTACTTTAGCAGACACATGGTAAGGGCCAAAAAACTTTGGACAGAGTTTTTGAGGTCTTCTGTTACCTACAGATATCTGTTTATGGGGTTGAAGTCTGAGGTAGACCCAATCCCCCACCTCGAAAGACCTATCAGTTCTGTGCAAATCAGATCTTGGGCCATCAGTAAATTGTCTTTCAACAACTGCAAGGCATTATCTCTTGAAGCCAATGTTTCTGCCACTTCCTTGTCTAAGGTAAGCTCAGGAATGTAAGTCAGTACGTTGGGAGGGGGTCTCCCATAAACTACCTAAAAGGGGGTAACCTTGGTGGCTGAGTGTCAGTTGGTGTTAAACCAATACTCAGCCCATAATAAATGTTTAGACCATTCCTTGGGCTTATGGCTACAAAAACATCTTAAGTATCCCTCAATACACCTGTTAGTTACTTCTGACTGTCCATCTGATTGTGGGTGGTAGGAAGTGCTGTACTTTGATGTGTTCCATGTATTTTGAAGAGCTATTTCCAAAATAAACTGGTGAAGATAGCATCCCTATCAGAGACAATCGATTTAGGCATCCCATGTAATTTGAAAACTCCATTCATGAACACCTGGGCAACACTCTGGGCTGTATAAGGGTGACTCAAGGCAAAGAGATGTATTTACTTTGTGAGTCTATCCACTACTACAAATATAGTAGATTTTTGGTAACTAGAGGGCAACCCATCTATGAAATCCATAGAAATATCCTCCCAAACTGCATTGGGGATAGGTAAAGGCTGTAACAACCCTGCAGGAGATGTAGTCTCAGCTTTGTTCCTCTGACAAGTGTCACAAGTCTGGATATATGTTTGAACACTCTTCTTCATTCCTTTCCAATAGCAAGCCTTCCTTAACCTTTGTAGTGTCTTAGTAAAGCCAGAATGGCCTGCTGTCAATGTATCATGGTGCTCCTTGAGCATAGTAAGAACAAACTCTGAGTGGGGATCAATGAGAAGCTTGTTTTTATAGTATAATAATCCATTCCTTAAAGAATACTTGTTAGGATCCAGCTGATGATGGGACCATTTGTTCAAGTGCTCTTAATAAAATGTGGATTGTTGCATCTGATCCTTAAAATGTTGAAGCCAATCTGTGCTTACTACTGATATGGCAGCCAAAACATGAGTTTCAGTAAGGTTTGGAGCTTTAGACATTGTGCTACATTCCACCCTTTACAAACTATCAGCTGCTCGATTTTCCCTCCCTTTTTTATACTCCACTATGAAGTTATAACCATGCAATTTAAGGAGCCATTTATATTGGGCATCTATATATACCCTTTGCTCTAACATGTGCTTCAAAGCTTGGTGGTCTATTTTGATCAAAAATTTCCTTCCCCATAAGTAGTGTTTCCACTTCTTAACTGCTATCAGGATAGCAAGCATCTCCTTCTCATAAGTAGATAGAACACTGCATCTACACTGCATCTACCCTTGATGGCTTGGCTTAAGTAAGCTATGGGTCTCCCTTTTTGCATTAAAATTGCCCCAATTCCTGTGCCAGATGCATCACATTCAAGTGTGAATTCCTCAGTAAAATCTGGCATGGCGAGGACTGGTGGTTGAGTTAGGGCTGTTTTCAGTAGTTCAAAAGAACTCTGAGCTTTTGGACTCCATCTGTAAGCATTTTTCCTAAAGAGGCTTGTGAGAGGTTCAGCAATAGACCCATATCCTTGAATAAATTTTCTATAATAGCCTGTGAGGCCAATGAAGCCTCTTAATTCCTTCAGATTCTTAGGGGTAGGCCACCCCATTACTGCTTGGATCTTCCCTTGGTCCACTTGCAACCCATGTTCAGAGATGATGTGACCCAAGTAAGCCACTTGTTTCTGTGCAAAGAAACATTTATTTTTCTTGATCTTGAGTTGGTGCCTGTGTAATACTTTGAAGACTTCCTCTAAGTGCAGATAATGGCTCTCCGTACTAGGACTGCAAATGAGAATATCATCAAAAAATACCAACACAAATTTCCTGAGAAATGCTTTAAAAACACCATTCATCATTGCTTGGAATGTTGAGGGGGCATTAGTGAGTCCAAATGGCATTACTAGAAACTCATAGTGACCCTCATGTGTCCTAAAAGTTGTCTTGTGTGTGTCCTCCTCTGCCATCCTAACTTGATGATATCCATCTCTTAGGTCCAGTTTAGAAAAAAAAAAAAATTTGCACCATGTAATTCATCAAAAAGCTCTTCTATAAAGAGAATAGGGAACTTATCTTTAATGGTGTTCTGATTTAGTGCCCTGTAGTCAATGCACATTCTCCATGTGCCATCATTCTTCTTTACTAGTATCACTGGTGAGGAGTAGGAGCTTGTGCTGGGCTTGATAATTCCAGAATTCAGCATCTCTTGCACTTGTTTTTCAATCTCATTTTTGTGAACATATGGATGTCTGTAGGGTCTTGTACAGACAGGCAGTGATCTTGGCAGTAAAGGAACCTTATGATCATAGGCTCTCTTAGGTGGTAACCCTTTTGGCTCATCAAACAGGTGTTCATAGCTTTTTAGTAGGGCAGATACTCTTGCTTCACTTCCTTCCGGCATCATGTTACCCCTGGCTTCATAATCCTTCCCCTTAATATCCATATTGTGGAGTTGGATAATAAAGAGATATGGTTTCTGTCTCAGTTCTTTAGATATAGGTTCACTGAGTGTGTGGGGATCACTCTTTATCCCAGTGAATTGCATGATTTTTCCTTGGTCTTCATACCACATAGTCAATTCTTGAAAATTCCATACTATGTCACCTAAAGTACTGAGCCACTTGGCTCCAAGTATTATGTGGCACCCACTGATAGGTAGTGGCAGTAGGTCAGCTTTAATTCTCTTCCCTTGACACTCAATGGTTACTCCTGGGCAGAACCCTTTACTAGACAGTTTGTCTCCTTTAGCAACCAATACCTCAAAAGGTTTATTGTTAGCCATTGCTAGCCTCAACCTTTCACTAAGTTGGTTATCAACAAAACTATGGGTTGATCATGAATCTATTAAGATGATTACAGGTTTGTTTTTAACAGTACCTTTGATTTTCATAGTGGATTGATGCGAGCTACCAGACAGAGCTTGCAAGGAGATCTCAAATAGACTTTGTGACTGTAGGTCTTTCCCTTCTTCTATATCTGGATTTATTTGCTCATTTGTATCCGTCTCCTCATCTGCTAACATCATGAATAAATTTTTTTACTTGCATTTATGGCCTCTGGACCACTTCTCATCACAGTGAAAACATAGTCCCAATCATTTCCTTCTGATAACCTCAGAGGGAGAAATGGTGTCAGTTTGTTGCCCTGTTCCCAATGGTTGATTGCTGTTCTTCTTTGGCTCTGTTGGAGTGGATTGGTTATTGCTTGCCCAACCTTGAGTTCTGGCAACATAGGGAGCAGGTTTGGACAACTTCTTTGCTGCCATCAACTTGGCCTTATACAATTTTGCCAACTGCATGGCCAGGGGTAAGCTAAGGGGGTTAGCTATCTGCACTTCATATCTCACTTCCTCCTTGAGGCCTACAATGTACTGACTAATCATACATTTTTCAGGTAGACCTACCACCTTCTTGGACAACTTTTGGAAACTTTGTGTGTACTCTTGCACAGAGCCTTCCTTCTTGAGTAGCTTCAAGTCTATACCATGATCAGTAAAGTGGGAAGGTCCAAATTCCAACTTGATGGCTTGGCAAAACTCCTCCCACCCTACCATGCCCCCTTTGGCATTTGACAACCAATCAAACCAGTATGATACTATTCCTTGCAACTGTACTGAGCAAAGACTCACCATGTCCCTATCTGAAACCCTATAGTAATTGAAATAACGGTTGACTCTTAGGAGCCAATCCTCCACATCCATCTCCCCATCAAATTGAGTAAGTTTGAGTCGTATTTGAGGTTGATTCCATGTTGGGCTTCCCTGTGGTACCCCAGCTTGTGGTGCTCCCTGCAATGGAGATTGATTCCATATTCCCTGGGGCACCCCAGCTTGAGGTGTTCCCTGCACTGGAACTGGAGATGGATTCCATGTTCCCTGTGGCACCCCAACTTGTGGTGCTCCTTGCAATGGTGTGGTCCCTAGAGGGGGGTTGTATTCTGAGCAACTGGGTTGGCAATATACCCAGATTGTGTTCTGAAATTGTGATTTTCAGGAGTTCTTGGGTCCCATTGTGGAGGGGGGCCAAGATTCATTCTATGATCAGATTGAGGTATTGGCATCTGATCAAATTGTGGAGGTGGGCCAAGAACTGGTCTCCCATAGGTGGTGGATGGTTGTGGCCGGGAATAAGTGGTTTCAAGAAGGCTGGTGGGTTGCAAAAACCCCATGGAGCCAAACATTGGTACATGATAAGGGCCTTGAGAGGAGGAGGGTCCCGTGGTGGAGCTTGGATAGGGGGTTGGTGTAATGTCCCGTTCCGCTCAAGCGGACTGCCGATTCAAACGGCAAAGTGCAAACGTCCCGACCTGCCTCCCTCAGCAAGGCAACTCGTTTGAGGCAAGGATATCCAGACTTGGTCCCTACAGGAGTTCGGCTTAGGCTTTCAGAGGCTCGCTCGCAGTATCACTCGACCGAGGCGGATCATCGCTAAGGTGGGTGGCTACGGTGAACTTGTCTTTGCTTAGCCAGCACACATAAAATCTGGAATATTCATGCTAGTCGCTAGGTGAATCACCCCCTGCATGCTAATAAATCCAACGCACCTAGCTAAGGGAATAATCCCAACTTGTACTGCTTGTCGCTAGAACATGGAAATGAAATATTGCTTATATGTTCAGACCCTCGCATGTTACCTTTGCCTCGTGCAACTGGACCCGCTATGCCTCGAGTAGAATGACACAAACATATATTCAGTAGTGCACTGTTCACTCCCTAACACTGCACAACCCTAGATAACTTCGCTCGGAAAGGCCCCGTAAGGTTTTGCTCGGCTTACCTTCGGGCCCGAGCGAACTTGAATGCTTAAGTTATACAAGTGCATGCTTGCCTGCTTTTATGTATTGCCTAGTTTCAATGCTTGCTGCATAACTATGCCCAGACCGTGAAACACTCTGCTTGTCATACATTCATTTAGGTTATCCTCGGAAGACTACCTGATAGTCGTTCCGTGCATGAATAAACCTGAATATACCTGGGACCGTTAGGTCGCTAAGGCAATTCCCGAACCAGGGAACTTGCACCAATCCTGTGATCCAAGAATCCCTGCTCGTTGAGCAATACTGTCCTGTACTGAATCAAATGGCTCGTGGAGCCGATACTCTACATTTAGAGTAATCCTGACCCTGCCTCAACAAGTTACAAAAATATATATATATCCTGACTTGAACTTGTTCCATGAAGCTTGTTCTATATATATATATCCTGCCCTGAACTTGTTCCTGTACCTGACCTGACCCTGAAGATTAGAGACTTGCATGGTCACAGGACAACTTGGAAACAAGATTTTGGTTCCGCAGACGGTCGCTGGGGCACTGGCACCGATCTGATCCGGACGGAACTCCTGATAGTCGCCTGCTATAGGACGGAATGCCCTGGGACGTCCTGCTCTATGCGTCGCACGACATTCCGTACTGAGACTAGACCGTCCATTATGGCGCCGTGCCAGTGACCTCATGTTCATATAGATAAGTCATCCTCGCTTAGCGGCTACCCGCATGCGAGTTACTGCATCGCATCGAGAATAACTGAACACCTGAACGATCTTGTTATAACAACACTCATGCATAAAGAGCACTTGATCATAATATGCAACACGCCTGATATTTCCTGTAACCCGTACGCCCAGAACGGGATCTCGTACTGAAACGCTTGTGTTTGCATATGCCTTGCCCTGAATGCTTATACATGTTTCTGCTTGAATTAACTTGGTTTGCCTTGGACAGGGAAGGACAAATGGTAAGTTGGTAAGTCTCGCCGTGTTTCCTCTCATGTCGCACGACGCACTGCCACACGGATTAGGCTATTCAAATCTTGCATGAAACTGATCCTAAGGCAACTAGAAAGACAACTTAATAGTTGGTGCACGAAACATGTACTACGTGTTTGGATTTGTCGAGCGGGCGAGTAGCCTCCCCACCAGTGCATTCATGTACTGATAACCCACCAGATTGCTTGCAGGGTGCGGGAGAACCTCGTTCGGTGCGGATGCCTCCTTCGTGCGCGCTAAGGCGAAGAGTTCAACTCAGAAGCCTTGGAACGCTACGCCCGGAACTGAAGCACATATACAAGACATAATGTTGAAACATCGCCTCGCCTGAACATCGCCTTGCCCGAACATCGCCTGAACATTCCTGTATATCATCCATAAATGTAGCCACTTGGCACGCTTTTAGGTTTCAGAGAGAGTGCTCGAGCGACTTGTAATCTCGGCTATACGCCGCCTGTAACACTTGTTTCAATATGAATAAAAGAGCTTGCTTTACTCCAACTTGTGTTTCCATGCTTCCGCTATATTGTCGACTCAGTGAACCTGTTACCGATCGCCTATGCGTTCATAATTCCGCTGCACTCGGACAAACTGTGCGACTCTGTGGCTTAGAATTCTTACCGCCAGCCAACGAACCACGGCCTTGCACGAGCGTAGCTAACGCTCGTGCGGCATCACGCCCGGATGGGTCAAAGCGATCGTTCCGCGGGAGCGCTGGTGCGGTGATTCTCGCCTAGCGGGAACGGCCGATTTGCCTGCAGGAGATCGGGGCGTGACAGATTGGTATCAGAGCCTGGCTTATACGCCTTTGAACTTCGTTTCTAACATCTCTGTTTCGAAAGCTCGTTCGTGGGTTATATGCACACACACTCTCAATGCCTCGATGGGATGTTCCAAACAATAAGTCTAAATACTTTCAAAGAGTTGCATTTGAATAGTATGATCGCTTGTATGAAATTGTGTTGCAAGGGCCTTGTGCCATCCTGTGCTAGTCCTTATGGGATTAGATTCGTGCTAGACTCGTGCATTATGTGCAACCTGAGATGCCTATACATGTTTGCCCCAACTGGTTAGCGCGAAAGGGAATATTGCCCGAACGGTTAGCTATGCACTCAGCCTTTCGGCTAAGTTGTGTAGAATATCTTGCACCAAGACCCTTTGGTGCAAGCCAGTTATAAACAAGATTTGGATATCGTTCAGGAATGATATAAGTCAGACTTAGGGCTGCAAATCGATAGACTTCATCGGATTTATCGCTTAGGCGAATCATGCTTGGTTATGGAAATAGCTCGAACGAAATTCTTGTTGGAAGACAAAAATCAAATATAGCTGCTTGGATGACTATCAATCCCGAACACGTATATGAGATTAGATTTTATCAGGCAAACCCTGAGTATCGTGCTAGAAATTGTGGAACGAGTTAGCGAGTATACTAACGATAAAGCGAGCACCGATTAAGAACTCGATGGAATGACTCGATTCCGAGTGGTGGATGGATCATTTAGAGACGTCCAAACGGATCCATAACCCGTGTGATAGTCAGACTGAACGATATTGAAAATACCTTGAGCAAATGATAAGGCTTATATCGAATAGAATTCTCGAAAATGGAAACCAATATCTTGGTTAAGAAAACTTGTTGGAAAATGGAAAATCGTGCGAGCGGTTTCGGATTTAAAATAAACGGATTGTACGTGAATAAATTAACGCTCAAACAAGTTAACCCGAGGGTGCATATTTGGCTTCGGAATATAAATTTGACTTAGTATCGATAATTTGAAGATAGCATGGATCGATACAAGCAAAGAAAATATTAGATTTCTGGAAATGATATAAAGCGATAACAGATCTTGCTTGGAGTTTGGAAGAACGAACTACAATCACTGCATAAACGGATTTGACTTGGTGGATTTACAGTTGGATGGAATTAAAAGGGTAAGGGTAAGATGTCTAGATCGTGTCGAAGATAGCCATAACATTCAAACGTTCTTGTCTTGTACGAGCATAACTCTATGCCGCACATGCGTCACGCCCGGATTAGGACGATTATCCAGCGGGAGCGTTGACGTGATGATCTCATGTCCAACGTGGATGATCGAACTTGCGGGAGACCGAGGCGTGACAACTTATGGATCGTCTTGACTTTTGGTTCGACGCGATAAGACGAACTTGAAATGCATGTGATTGAAAATGTTTTAATGGATTAGTTAGCCTTGAACCTGGAATAAATCATATTTGATGGTTTTGAGATCGAATACGTGAATCAGGGTGAACGACTTGGGGAAATAATCTAAGGCTTAGAATTGAATCTTGGCTTGGTGGACTAGGCTTGGAATGGATATGACTCTATCAATTGAGGGATAGAATATACAAACCACTAGGCTTGTCCTGCAACTTGGATATATTTTGGATTTTATCGAACGGACTCGTCCCCCGTGAAAACGAACGTGTTATTGAGAGTAGGTAAATCTGTGCTCGATGTTTAGAAATCTGAGTGAAATGAGCTTGGGTAGAATACCCCCTGTGAATGAACAATGGTTTGACCCTAGGAATTGGGGCGAGCATCGTGCGACAAATTGTACGATGAATCGCGATATGCTTGAACCTGTACCTATGACCTTGTGAGCTGACCTAGTGAATAGGCAGACGACCCTGTACCGAGTGAATGAGCCTGTGCTACCGACTTTACCATATTGCTTGTATAAAGCATCACAACTGGGGCAGCGAGATTAGGGTTAGACTTGGGAACGGTAACGTATGCTAAGTTGACCCAAAACGGATGGACGCTAGTCGGTATCAGATTGATCGTGTTTAACGGTAGTCCAAATACTTGGTTGATATGGAAACCAGATTTGATTGACTCTGTTGGAAGTATCCTGGTGATTTATATGGAATTGGATTGAACCCTTGAAATTTTCGCGAAGTAGCTTGTCCGATTTCACTATCTCTAAGTTTGGTTGACTGCATGTGTTTGAAGGACGCTTTGAATATGTGCACGATCCAAGACTTAAGAAATGTGAAACTCGAGTGCTAAGACTTCGCTATCGCTAAGTTGGCTGACATACATGTGTTTGAGGGACGCTTCGAATATGTGCACGATCCAGACACGCGATATGTTGAACTCAAATGCTAGTGCAAGTGAAAATCCTCCTGAACAAGCATAACGACTTGTATAAGTTTGTCTCAGCCTTGATCGCTATCCAAAATCGATTAAAACGTGCCTCGTGTTAAGAAACTTGTCCCGCGCCAAGGTGCAAATTATACTGACTCAGTATACCCGCGACACGACGTAAGCATCGAGTAGGGGATTTTGTGTTCCAATGGACCTAGTGGTACCGATAGCTACGCTTGGGCTAGATTCAAAATTCGATAGTATGGCTTGCCCTCAGGAAGTCTCGAGGACGAGACTTTTTCTGAGTGGTGGATAATGTAATGCCCCGTTCCGCTCAAGCGGACTGCCGATTCAAACGGCAAAGTGCAAACGTCCCGACCTGCCTCCCTCAGCGAGGCAACTCGTTTGAGGCAAGGATATCCAGACTTGGTCCCTACAGGAGTTCGGCTTAGGCTTTCAGAGGCTCGCTCGCAGTATCACTCGACCGAGGCGGATCATCGCTAAGGTGGGTGGCTACGGTGAACTTGTCTTTGCTTAGCCAGCACACATAAAATCTGGAATATTCATGCTAGTCGCTAGGTGAATCACCCCCTGCATGCTAATAAATCCAACGCACCTAGCTAAGGGAATAATCCCAACTTGTACTGCTTGTCGCTAGAACATGGAAATGAAATATTGCTTATATGTTCAGACCCTCGCATGTTACCTTTGCCTCGTGCAACTGGACCCGCTATGCCTCGAGTAGAATGACACAAACGTATATTCAGTAGTGCACTGTTCACTCCCTAACACTGCACAACCCTAGATAACTTCGCTCGGAAAGGCCCCGTACGGTTTTGCTCGGCTTACCTTCGGGCCCGAGCGAACTTGAATGCTTAAGTTATACAAGTGCATGCTTGCCTGCTTTTATGTATTGCCTAGTTTCAATGCTTGCTGCATAACTATGCCCAGACCGTGAAACACTCTGCTTGTCATACATTCATTTAGGTTATCCTCGGAAGACTACCTGATAGTCGTTCCGTGCATGAATAAACCTGAATATACCTGGGACCGTTAGGTCGCTAAGGCAATTCCCGAACCAGGGAACTTGCACCAATCATGTGATCCAAGAATCCCTGCCCGTTGAGCAATACTGTCCTGTACTGAATCAAATGGCTCGTGGAGCCGATACTCTACATTTAGAGTAATCCTGACCCTGCCTCAACAAGTTACAAATATATATATATCCTGACTTGAACTTGTTCCATGAAGCTTGTTCTATATATATATATATATCCTGCCCTGAACTTGTTCCTGTACCTGACCTGACCCTGAAGATTAGAGACTTGCATGGTCACAGGACAACTTGGAAACAAGGTTTTGGTTCCGCAGACAGTCGCTGGGACACTGGCACCGATCTGATCCGGACGGAACTCCTGATAGTCGCCTGCTATAGGACGGAATGCCCTGGGACGTCCTGCTCTATGCGTCGCACGACATTCCGTACTGAGACTAGACCGTCCATTATGGCGCCGTGCCAGTGACCTCATGTTCATATAGATAAGTCATCCTCGCTTAGCGGCTACCCGCGTGCGAGTTACTGCATCGCATCGAGAATAACTGAACACCTGAACGATCTTGTTATAACAACACTCATGCATAAAGAGCACTTGATCATAATATGCAACACGCCTGATATTTCCTGTAACCCGTACGCCCAGAACGGGATCTCGTACTGAAACGCTTGTGTTTGCATATGCCTTGCCCTGAATGCTTATACATGTTTTTGCTTGAATTAACTTGGTTTGCCTTGGACAGGGAAGGACAAATGGTAAGTTGGTAAGTCTCGCCGTGTTTTCTCTCATGTCGAACGGCGCACTGCCACACGGATTAGGCTATTCAAATCTTGCATGAAACTGATCCTAAGGCAACTAGAAAGACAACTTAATAGTTGGTGCACGAAACATGTACTACGTGTTTGGATTTGTCGAGCGGACGAGTAGCCTCCCCACCAGTGCATTCATGTACTGATAACCCACCAGATTGCTTGCAGGGTGCGGGAGAACCTCGTTCGGTGCGGATGCCTCCTTCGTGCGCGCTAAGGCGAAGAGTTCAACTCAGAAGCCTTGGAACGCTACGCCCGGAACTGAAGCACATATACAAGACATAATGTTGGAACATCGTCTCGCCTGAACATCGCCTCGCCTGAACATCGCCTTGCCCGAACATCGCCTGAACATTCCTGTATATCATCCATAAATGTAGCCACTTGGCACGCTTTTAGGTTTCAGAGAGAGTGCTCGAGCGACTTGTAATCTCGACTATACGCCGCCTGTAACACTTGTTTCAATATGAATAAAAGAGCTTGCTTTACTCCAACTTGTGTTTCCATGCTTCCGCTATATTGTCGACTCAGTGAACCTGTTACCGATCGCCTATGCGTTCATAATTCCGCTGCACTCGGACAAACTGTGCGACTCTGTGGCTTAGAATTCTTACCGCCAGCCAACGAACCACGGCCTTGCACGAGCGTAGCTAACGCTCGTGCGGCATCACGTCCGGATGGGTCAAAGCGATCGTTCCGCGGGAGCGCTGGTGCGGTGATTCTCGCCTAGCGGGAACGGCCGATTTGCCTGCGGGAGATCGGGGCGTGACAGTTGGTACAGATGGCAGAAAACCCATGAGAGCTTGGGACACACATGGATTTGGCAATGGTGCTACTGTTGCATTCCCGGGTGGAGCAACTTCACTGCCTCCCTTTCCTTTCACCAATTCCTCAAGAATTCGAGTGACATTGTCGAATTTGGAGTTGAGGGTTAAAATTGTACCTTCCAAAGCTGTCAGTCGTTCTTCTCCGGCGGAGCTCCGATGATCCTCGTCGAGAGCTTCGCTACTCGACCCATCCTCTCGACTGGCTTCAAGAATCGTGTCGAGTGGCTCTGATACCAAGTTGTTAGGCTCTTCCCCATTTGACCAGGGATAGGAGGAGACCTAACGGATCCAGCCATTAATGGTGGAATTAGGGTCTGTTATTGAAGAAGAAAGAGTTTGTTACACTTCAAGAAAAAGAACAATAAAAGCTAAGTATTCATTTCTCTGATACATCATTCTCTCCTCTCTATACTATTTATATGTTCTGATGTCACCCCTCTGTCTTGGGGTTATGGCAGTTGGCTGAGCTGGATCATTTGGCTGAGCTGGACCCTCTGATACTACTGACGTAGCAGGGTGGAATGACTGGACATATTTGGCAATTGATTGCAACTTCCCTCTGCTATTACTGATCCTTATCTGCACCACATGGCTTTATCTGCACCATATGGCTATGAAGCAGAGGTTAATACATCAGATATGTATCATAAACGAACCACGAACGACCACGAACAACGAACGACGAACGGCAAATCATGAAAAGTAGACGAAAAATAGCCGAAATTTGATAGGATGCACAATACTTTCAAAATATACTCCGATACAAGTGAAGTTTGGAGATGGAGAGGTGAGAAGGAGAAAAGTAGGAGAAGAGAGAATATGAGAAAGGAGATTGCAAGGGCATAAAACCCTAGGTTGCATCTCATGTCTATTTATATTGATATGCAATACACCCACAATTACTGTTATACCCTCATATGATAAATAACAAAATAAAATAACTCTAACAGACAAAAAAGTTTAGTCACTTTCAATAAATATATGGACTCTGTGTCGTCCTTGGTCCAACACTATGATTCTTACATTTTAACCAAAATCCATTTTTTCATCACTACAAATATCAAACCATCAAAAGTCCGACCTTAAAATTTCTAATGTATTTACGCAATAGTCCCCTTACAATTCTAACATATTTAAATTGTCCCCTTACAATTCTAACATGTTTAACCACCTAATCCTCCAGATAAATATCAACCAATACCCAAACTGATTGCAGCTGCATTTGTTGAGCTAATCCAACAATTTACAACCTATAAAGCACAACAATATTAATCTTAAATTTTCATCAAACCTGAACCTTTCTTACCGCTACAAGTATCAAACAAACAAATAGAAATCTTTAATTCTAACCTACATATAAACTTTTAACTGCTACAGTCTGAACCAAATTCCACATTTGGAGGTCTTTTAAGTTACATCACAATATGTTTCTTAAATGTTTACCAAATTCCACTTTTTTATCGCGATCAGTCCATCATATAATCCATAAAACTCTTAAGTTAGCCACTAAAATCTACCATGTAGGTATTGCATAGAATTTACACTGGTAATAGAAATAAAACCATAAACACCACATATACAAAAAATAGCCAACAATTTCTAACGGTATCAGAAAATGGTTTGCAATCAAACCAAACTTATTGCAGAACTTAGTAGATTAAATGGACCTTCTGGCATGAAACCGACATGTTTAATAGTGTATGTAAGCCATGCCTGACAGTAAAGGTGAGTGGTTGACGAAGAGTGGAAGCAATGGGCCAAGTCCCAAGTCAAAATGATACCAACCAGTACCTCCTGTCCTCAGTCGGAAGCAATGGACCTTCCCTGATTGAATGACATTGACAAGCACATCCTGACCTCCTATCTTGTGCGATGAGGATGTAAATGGTCATCTTCCTATTGAAGAAACCCATAGGGGTGATACCAACCTTGGGGCTCGGGCTCAAGGCTTGGGACTCGATGGACCTTGCCTCGAATGAATGACATCATAAGCAAGATGTAAGAAAGACACTATAAGGACTCGTCTATTTATCTATTAACAAGACATACAAACACACAGATAACAAAGAAGTGTTAGAATAGGTAGAATTTTATTAGGGTTCTATACCAAACTGTATATGACAATAAGTACAAAACCAGACAATTATACATTAGCTATTACGTGAGATCACCTCTCACCCTAATAAGGATAATACCACTAATACCCTTAAATCCACGGTGTATCAACCAACAAGAGTTTGCAAAGAAGAAAGGAGTATTGCTGCACAACATGAGCCATAGTGGGAAAAAAAATGAAATCTACATATGAGACGGGAAATGCAAGAAATATTGTCCCAGATAGAAAGTGTTGGCAAAAGATATGAGAGTGGATACCAAGGTTTGCAGTATCGGTATCGGACCCTTCCTATGAGTATCGGTATCGGCGGTATCGACAGTAACGGTGGTTTCGGAAAAGAGTATCAGATTTCTTGGTATCGGATAGCAAATAATTATTAATAATATTGAACTTTTAGGAAAAAAAATGTTTTATACTTGTAGGCATAATTTTAAGTATTTCATGTGTTGTTTCTTACTAATTTTGGAATTGAATGAAATTGTAGTCACCTTTTGTAACCTTCATGTCAAGAATTTAAATAAGGTTAATGAGAAGTCAAATTCAATTTGGATTGCTCTTCATAAGAAGAGAAATCCAAATTGAATTGGTGAAGGGCACAATGGTCAATTTACCATAATAATATCTTGACAAACCCACACCCTTCCCCTCTATATAAACACCTCCCCACCTCCTTCACTCACCATCCCTCATCTCCCCTCAACCCTATATTAGCAAGGTAACTCTTGATCCTCTTCCAATTTGTTTTATAATTCTAACTAGGATAAGTGTGTGTATATATATGTGTGTGTGTGTGTGTGTCAAGAAAAGAGGGAGAAGAAAGGGACTATAGGAGCAGGATCAGTACAGTAGCAGCAGCTGCAGTAGCATGCAACATCAGTAGCACCTGCAGCAGTAGCACCTGCAACAGCAGCAGAGCAGTAGCTGCAAAGCAGCAGCATGCAGCAGAGGCTGCAGCGCACAGCAGCAGCGCATCAGCAAGCAATATACATATATATTTTTGTATATATATATATATATATATATATATATATATATATACACACACACACACCTATATGTACATGTATCTCTATATATATAATATGTATACATACAAATATATATTATACTATATATGTACATAATTATATATATACTATATATGTACCTATATACATATGTAAACTATATTCTATATGTACCCTATATACATAACTATATATGTATCTATATACCTTATATATGTATTTATATATATATCTATATATATCATATACATATATATGTATAATCTATATTATCTATATATGTATACTATATATTATATAATATATTGTATCTATAAATATAATATACATATATATGTATACTCTATATTATCTATATATGTGTATCTATATATGTATTTATATATATATATATCTATATATATATCTACGTATCTATGTATATATGTATACTATATATCTATGCATCTATATATATCTATATATATCATATACATATATACATATATATGTATCTATATATATTATATATATGTGTATCTATATATGTAATGTATATATGTATACTATATATCTATGCATCTATATATAATATATTGTATCTATATATATCTATATATATCATATACATATACATATCTATATATCTATGTATCTATGTATATATGTGTATCTATATATGTATACTATATATCTATGTATCTATGTATATATGTATACTATATATCTATGTATCTATGTACTATATATTATCTATATGTATACTATATTATATATCTATGTATCTATGTACTATATATTATCTATATGTATACTATATATCTATGTATCTATGTATATATATAATATATTGTATCTATATATATCTATATATATCATATACATATCTATATATCTATGTATCTATGTATATATGTGTATCTATATATGTATACTATATATCTATGTATCTATGTATATATGTATACTATATATTATCTATATATGTATACTATATATCTATGTATCTATGTACTATATATTATCTATATGTATACTATATATCTATGTATCTATGTATATATGTATACTATATATGTATACAATATTGTATCTATATACGTATCTATATATATATATATATATATATATATATATATATTATTTTTATATTTAAGATTTTATATAGACATTTGTCCCATCTATAAACCAGAAATAGCATAAAATTGACCTAGAAATCTAGTGGGTTGAGTCTACTTGATTATATTTCACCAATTAATATGAATTATTCATGATATAGGCTATCTGGACCCCGTCACACACTGACTCGTTTCACCCGCTTTGGACCCCAGGCGAGTACAGTCTCTGATGGTTTTCTTACTGATAATTTCTATAACACTAGTATTGTAGTACTTGATTCCTGACACGAAGAAACACGGACTAGCATATCTTGTGTTTTTAGACCTTGATCTTGTGTAATACTTGATATTCGTGTAATTCATGTATGTCAGACGGGGCAAAAAAATACTAGTTTATATGTGATCATACCCTTAAATTATGTGCAAATATAATTCCTGTGCAAAGGTTAACCATACACTTCACGTATGATTAGCCGGCTCCCATTGTGCAATCCTAAGCCGATCACATAACCAAACTAGTATTTCAAAACACTTAGTGACTATAGGTTTTCTGGTTGATACATGACTTATTTTTTTGTTTATTCATTTTTTCTGTTCAATCTTTACCATACTTTGATGTCAGTTTATTTTTATCCATCATACGTACCATTAATGCTTTATAGTCCTTATCATGTATTGAAACTGCTATTAGAATTGTACTCGTTCAATCCTGACTAGATAATATTTCAGGTAACACTTAGAAGGACCTGTGTCCCACCTATTATGGATTTTTGGAAAATAGCTTCGAGCCTGATGTTACCTCCTGGAGGATCGAGGAAGGCCGCAAGCGGGAGACCTAGTTATGACAATAGTTAAAGTTTGCAGACTTACTATAGTTGTATGATTTATGAACACAAGATTTTGTACTGTAACATTTATACACATATATATATACAGCATGTTTTCACCTACCTTAGTTTTGTGATCGAGTATAATATTTGTTTTTTTTATATTATGAGGTGTTGGTAATACAGTAGTAGTTCTAGACAGTGTTCTACCGCCGACACTGCGGCGTAGGCTGGACGTACTCACGCACTCGTACCCGAACACCAGGGTGCGGGTTCGTGACACATTTTTATGGTGACCCATGCAGGTCAGACTTCGCAAGAAATGCGATGTCGTAGTAGTACTTAGGACTAGAGTACTATTACGAGCTTGCAATAAGATATATGATATTAGGAATAGGAAATACTCAATCACAACTAGGAATTCCATCCCTGAATTAAATTTACTGATCTTGATTACTCTAACTGATTTGACATCTTCCTTAGTTCTTGTCCTTCTCGAATAATATCTTATCTTGTGTCTTAATAATGTCTCCTTATTGTTTTATCATATTCCAGAATGACACATATAACATATTCCAGAAGGACACGCAAGACCAGAGCACCCGGTTGTTCAGGAGCAGCTGCAGAAGCCGCTCCAGTTGTTGCTGAATATCTTCCTTCACCTCCTTCACTTCCACCCCAAGGAGGTATACAATCGAACACTTGAGGCATGTCCACTGAAGGAACACATTTATATGAGCTCTTCAAATGTATGCTGGAGGCGCAGAGGGCTCAGACTGAGGCCCAGAGGGAACAAACAAAAATGATGCAAGAAAGCATTGAGAGTTCCCATCATATGACTTTGGCATCTATGGAGAAGTTTGCATCTCAGCAACAACAGCCTATTCAACAGAAAATAGACAATATATTGGACTTCAAGAAGATGGCTCATCGGGAGTTCAAGGGAACTGAAGGGATCCTATATGCGGATGAATGGCTCGAGGATATCGAGCAAATTATGCGGGTTGCTCGGATACCGGAAGACCTGAAGATAGAGGCTGTAGGCTTGCAGCTTCATGATATCGCCCGCACTTGGTTCAGAAATGAGCCCAGACTTGCTGATCTAGACCTAACTTGGGACCTAAAACACATTTTCAAACAGAAGTTATTTCCCGCAGTAGCCCAAGGCGTTCTGGAGAAACAATTCCAGAACTTGGAGCAGGGTAGTCTCTCAGTAGATGAACATGCTGCAGAGTTCGGCAGGCTGAGCCGATTCGCAGAATATATGTTGAGAGATCCGGAGGACCGAGCTCGTAGATTCTGGCAAGGCTTGGCCCAGGAAATTCGAGTCATTATCCCCTCTAGTATCACGAATTTTGCTCGAATTGTAGCAGAAGCCCAGAGGATCGAGGTGGACATGGGCTTTAAACCCAAGCGGGACCGGAATGCGTTCGAAGGAGGCAGCAGCACGGGACCAGCAAAACGTTTCCATTTTCAGCCGAGGACTTTCCAGTATCAGCAGCAGCATTGTCCTCCAACTAGATTTCCGGCTTAGTCGCATCCTCAAAGACGGATCCAGCAAACTCATTTTTGCCATTTTTGCAAAAAACTGAAAAATTCCTGGGAAATATGCAAAAAAAGACTTGCAGTCTGTCTATATTGTGGTTCTGCGGGACGTCAGATGAAGAACTGTCATATTCGAGGTGCAACAAATCAAAAGAGACCAGCTAAGCCACCTGTGGCACAACAGCAGAGGGGACCTCCACTTCCAACACAACAGCAGCAATTTGTCCAGCACCAGCAGAGGGGGACTCCTCAGCAGGGCAGAACTTTTGCTACAACTGTCGAGGAAACTGAGCTCACTGGTGATGTTATAGCAGGTTCCATTCTTCTCGATTCTATTCCAGCCGTAGCATTATTTGATTCTGGTGCATCTCATAGTTTCATATCTGTGTCTTTTGTACTTAAGCATAATTTAGTAGTGGAACCCTTGAGTAGAAACTGTAAGATCACGACTGGGGGAGGCGTCATCCTAGTCAGTGATGTTTGCAATAGGTATCATGTTACATTGGGAGACCGTGTTTTGTCTGCTAGCTTACTCATAATGCCACTTCCAAGTTTTTACATTGTCCTTAGAATGGATTGGTTGGGTATGCATTTCGCTAGCATTGACTGCCGCAGAGGTCGTGTGCTGTTTCGACCTCCAGGAGAGCCGGAGTTCGAATTTGCAAGAAGAGAAGCCAGATCGTGAAATTTTTTGCGAAGCTATAATGGAGGAGAAAAAGCTACCGCATCCTATTATTGCTGAATTCTTAGATGTGTTTTCCAAGGAGTTACCAGGATTGCCGCTAGATAGAGATGTTGAATTCTCTATTGATCTAATACCGGGAGCAGAACCAATATCGCAGCATATCTACCGGATCAACAACAATAACCTGGCGGAGCTAAAGAAACATATCGATGAATTAGAAGAAAAGGGATTCATCAGATCAAGTTCGTCGCCCTGGGGAGCTCCGGTACTTTTTGTGCCAAAGAAGAATTGATCGGTGCGGATGTGCATCGATTACAGAGCCCTGAACAACCTCACAATCAAGAACAAATATCCGCTGCCGAGAATAGATGATCTCTTCGATCAGTTGAATGGCACGAAGATATTTTCAAACATCGACTTGAGATCCGGATATCATCAGGTGAAGGTGAAAAAAAAAAGATATTCCGAAGACTGCATTCAGGACTCGATATGGTTAATATGAGTTCTTGGTGATGCCGTTTGAGTTAACTGATGCCCCAGTAGTCTTCATGAACTTGATGAACAAAGTATTCCATCAGTACCTGGACAAGTTCGTAGTAGTGTTTATAGATGATATCCTTGTATACTCAAAGACGTTAGAAGAACACGAGAAGCATTTAAGGATAGTGCTTGAAACTCTCAGGAAGGAGAAGCTCTATGAAACTCTCTAAATATGAGTTTTTCTTAAACAAAGTGGAGTTTCTCGGACATATAGTAACTGGAGATGGAATATTAGTTGATCCAAAGAAGATTGCTGCCGTAGAATCTTAGGCCACTCCGAGCTCTGTTGCAGAAATTAGAAGCTTCATAGGAATGGCTGGATATTACAGGAAGTTCGTAAAAAAATTCTCTCGAATTGCCGAGCCGATGACCAGACTCACCAGAAAGGATACAGAGTTTGTTTGGACAGAGGAGTGTCAGGATGCTTTTGAGGAATTGAAGAAGAGGTTGACGTCTGCTCCTATTTTAACGTTGTCATCAGGGTCTGGAGATTTCACTATTTATAGTGATGCATCGGAGAAAGGTTTGGGTTGTGTTCTTCAGCAGAATGAAAAAGTGATTGCCTATGCATCCAGGCAATTACGTCCTCATGAGAAAACTATCCTACCCACGATTTGGAGTTGGCAGCAGTCATCTTTTTCCTGAAGCTGTGGAAACACTATTTGTACGGAGAGCATGTGGAGATTTTCACAGACCACAATAGCTTGAAGTACGTTTTCACTCAGAAGGAGTTGAACATGAGACAGCGTCGATGGTTGAAACTGATGAAGGATTTTGACATATCTTTGCAGTTTCATCCTGGGAAAGCCAATGTAGTTGTCGATGCCTTGAGCAGATATCCGGTAGCTATGTTGTTGATACAGGATCGGTATTTGTTGGAGGACTTGGAGAGCTTAGGCATTGAGGTGATACTTTCTGGTTTTGCTATGCAGATGTGGGAGTTGCAGATACACTCAGAGTTGATGGACAGGATCAAGGCAGCCCAGTACGAGGATATATCTCTGAGGAGCATCAGAGCTCAGGTGAGAGCAGGATTGGAGGATGATTTCACCATTGCTGAGGATGGTTCTTTGCGGCATGGTACTAGATTGTGTGCCTAGTGGGGAGCTGCGTGAGGAGGTGTTACAGGAAGCGCATCCATACATCCAGGTGCCAACAAGATGTATCGGGATATGCGAGAGTGGTGGTATGGCATGAAGAGAGAAGTGGCACAGTTTGTATCCAGATGCTTAGTGTGCCAGCAAGTAAAACCCGAGAGGCAAGAGGCCAGGAGGTTTACTTCAGCCATTACCCATTCCAGAGTGAAAGTGGAAGAACATTACTATGGATTTTGTGTCCGGACTTCCACGATCTCCAGGAGGGAAAGACGCAATTTTAGTCATCGTTGACAGGTTGACCAAGTTGGCCCACTTTTTGCCTTTCAATGTGGGTTTCTCTACGGAGAAGCTGGCAGAGATGTATGTGAGGCATATCGTCAGGATACATGGGGTTCCCGTCAGCATAGTTTCGGATCGGGATAGTCGTTTCACTTCTCATTTCTGGAGGAGTTTGCAGGCGAGTTTGGGCACCCAGCTCAAGTTCAGTACTGCATATCACCCCCAGACAGATGGGCAGTTAGAGAGGACTATTCAAACTCTCGAGGATATGATGCGCACTTGTGTACTAGATTTCGGAAAATTTTGGATCATCTTCATCTGGTGGAGTTTGCATACAACAATAGTTACCAGCCAAGCATCGAAATGTCTCCTTTCGAGGCTCTGTACGGTCGGAGATGTCGTACCCCATTATCTTGGGACGATGTAGGCGAGCGAGCATTGTTGGGACCAGAAATGGTAGTAGATGCTACGAAGAAGGTCAAGCAGATTAGAGAAAGACTTCGTGTGGCTCAGGACAGACAGAAGCACCGGTCCGATAGTCGTCGGAGACCGTTAGAATTCAAGGTTGGCAAATTGGTGTTCTTATGAATTTCTTCACCACGTGACACGATTCGTTCGGGAGAAGCGGGAAGCTCAGTCCAAGGTTTATCGGACATTTCAGTATTACGGAAAGGGTCAGTGCCGTAGCCTACCGACTAGCTTTGCCATCTACATTAGAGGGAGTACATAACGTGTTTCATGTATCCCAGCTGAGACGATACGTGGCTGACCCTAACCACGTATTAGAACACTCAGAGATTGAAGTGGGACCGAGCCACAACATCGCAGAGAAAAGGTGCTGCGTAACCGGACGATTTTATTTGTTCGTGTCGCT
>JAYESA010000891.1:0-30000 GCA_036927795.1 Iris macrosiphon | reverse complement strand
AAAAGAGATCCTCAATGTCGGTATCGGTCAGTATCAGATCGGGCATGTCAAACCTTATCGGTATCAGCCGTATCGGATCGGTATCGGCTGATACTGCAAACTATGCATGAAACACATAATTGCTCGCAATCTAAATTGCATTGGTATTTTTGCAAGTGTAGTAGCAAAAAGATAGATGCACACGCAACAAGAATATGTCGTAGCCAAGTGATCACAATAATACTAGAAGCTATAGCGCACACTGGAGCAAGACATTATATCCCGCTTCTTTGATTTCCAGAAAATTAAAGTCTCACAAAGGTAAATACAAAAACCAGTGATGGACAGCTGATTAGTGATATCACCAGACACCAACCCAATCAGCATCCGTATAAGCACGGAAGTTGTAGTGGTGAAGCGAGAAAGAATAATGATATGGTAATAGTGCCCTAGAAAAATTACAGAATCTTAAGAAGAGTGGCATAATGGACATTGCGAGGAGCCGCTTGAGACAAACTTTAAGTAACAATATGAATGACATGAAATGTTTGGACAACTAATGATGTAATAAACAAGACTACCAACAAACTGCAAGAAGACTCTTACCATCATCAAGCCATAGCCTGAAATTCAACTCAAGAACAGTAGGAGAGGTATGAGTGTCTGTCTGACTGGTGCGATCGAGAATCTCCAATTTCAGCAGACAGAAGGTCACCACAAGTGGATAAATCAATCTTGAGACCAAGAAAGTAGACATGAAGATCAAGATCTTTCATATCAAACCGTTAATGCAAGTGTTATTTGACATGCATAATGCGATCGTGATCCCCGCCAGTGGTGGCCATATCAACAGGGCATAGCTAGCGGCATAGGAGCCTACTCAGCGTCAGCGGTTTTGAGACAAACTTTAAGTAACAATATGAATGACATGAAATGTTTGGACAACTAATGATGTAATAAACAAGACTACCAACAAACTGCAAGAAGACTCTTACCATCATCAAGCCATAGCCTGAAATTCAACTCAAGAACAGTAGGAGAGGTATGAGTGTCTGTCTGACTGGTGCGATCGAGAATCTCCAATTTCAGCAGACAGAAGGTCACCACAAGTGGATAAATCAATCTTGAGACCAAGAAAGTAGACATGAAGATCAAGATCTTTCATATCAAACCGTTAATGCAAGTGTTATTTGACATGCATAATGCGATCGTGATCCCCGCCAGTGGTGGCCATATCAACAGGGCATAGCTAGCGGCATAGGAGCCTACTCAGCGTCAGCGGTTTCGTGCCGCACCGCTGTCCTACTTGAATTATTAAACCTCATCCAAGGTCCCCAGAAAGCATTTTTCAGTTTTGGTGATTTCTTGCTAACAAATCTGCTTTGCTCGGAATGCGGGCATTGATTCTGGGCCCGAAAAGATCAAAGAGACTTATAGAGACTCGTTCCTGTCCTTCGCTTCAGGGCATGTCCCTCCCTTCTCCATTCCCAAGTTTTTTTCATAACTAATACAATACCACCTCTTTCAAGAATCAATTCAATGTTTAGCAGTAGGCCCGGCCAGAAGAGAGGCCCGAGAGAGCGGTTCAGGTGACTACCGGAGTCATTGATGAAGCAGGTAGTCCAAGTTGGATAAAGAGATAGTCCAGGCGTTACGTAGAGCTGAATTTGGTTTTTTCGGTGTTCTCGTCGTAACATGCGGGCATACTCCTTGCTTTTGGGGACATTGATGTAAATAAATCTCTCTTTTTCGTTATGACCCTTTCTCATGTTCTTTCATCCGAGTTCCGGCTTCTATGCCAAAGTTTAAATAATAGCGAAAGCAAAGCTCAGTCTAGTCTTTCGCTTTCCTTAAGGCCAAGCCAATCAAAGAGTGACGGTATAAGCTATAACATTTGTGGGTGTAAAGGACGGTAATGGTGAGGGAGGATGAGGTAGGGCATAGTAAGGAATATGCTCAAAGAATGATACATGACATGAGATACAGAGACATTTGGCAACATGCTCATAGCATTTGTAATCCTTATGCATGTTGTTGTGATCGAGAAAAACACACACACATAGCAGACCGAGCTAATAAATTATATTTCATTTAGATGGAGGAGTGAGAAAACAAGTGCGACAAAACACCCAGAGCATAGAATAATTTGGAACACAATTGTAGAACTTCCGGTAAGGAGAGAGACCACCAAGAATACGAGAGAATCTGATTGATAAGGAACACACTCGTGAAGACATCCTCGGTCCAAAACTGACGGGAACCAAAATAGAAAGAAGGGTTATATACATGACTGGTGTATATAAGGTAAGGGCAGGGCAGGACAATTGAGACAATGTTCCCCGAGCAGCAATAAAATCTATGAATTCGTGTACTATGTATTCCACCGAAGTGCTGAGCGAAATATCTTGATCTTATGATTTGAGTGACAACCACCGTAGCGAACTAGTGATATTTGGAGAAGATGCCTGACTTTTGAGGGAGCAACTAGATCCAAAAGATGTATTAAGGATGTACTATCAACAGACTGTATGATGCTAGAAAACATAGGGGATATAGAAGTGAGACAAGAAGTATCGTACGATGAGTAACCCCTAAAATAAAGTATCTAATACTAAGATTGACTAGATAAAGTGTTAGGATCGAGTAGTCTACCAAGTCACTACTAGAAAGATGGTCGGCAATAACAGCGAGGACGAGACGCTGAAGGAGATGACACAGCTAACCATCGGAACAGAACAACAGCTAGCCTGGATGAACAACTAAAATGGACGAACCCACCAAAACAAATAGATCCCGACAACAACAACAATGACAATGGAGGGAGCCAACATCGAAATAGCATAGCAACAACGGTGTCAAAAAACATGCCTGTATCAGCAGATTGACAACTTGAGGCTCTGAGCCACGAGCAAATTTAGGGGGCAACGACAATAAGCAGCTAGTTATACTATATATGTATCCATGTTATATATGGATATGTAAATATCTTTGGGGCCCCAAGATCTAAATTAAGAAAGGAATAGATGAATTAGAAGGTTGAGACAAATCTGGAAGAAAGCTAATTATAGGAAATAAATAAGGAGAGAAAAATAATTAGGAGAGAGAAAAGTCGGGAAGAATAGAGGCAAAACGGATTGAGATTCTATAGAAAAATTAGAAGAGAGAGTGAGGTGAAACCCAATTGATCATAATTTTTATTTTATATTATCATTGTTTCACTTCTGAGTTGGTTCTTCTAAAAAGGAAGAGGATGTTAAAGCTACAAATATGCACAGGTATATCTTAAAAGCATTATTGATCTTTTGATTTGTTTTCTACCATTGTCATTTAGTAGGCAGCATAAGGAAATTTTGTTGTCTTTTAAACTTTTTTGTATGCAAAAGAAGGCAAAAAGGCTATACTTATAATATCCTATGTTACCCGGACTCTCCATTTTAGGAGAAGTACCCGTGTCCACCAGGTAGGACATGGGTGTAAGACATGGGTATGGATATGGAATCCGTATCCGATCCTCCATAGTGACAATCGGATCCTTCATGGTGACAATCGGAAGACTGGTAGTGAAGTAGATAGTTTATTTTAATGTGGTAGTGAAGTAGATAGTTTATTTTAATATGGTGGATTGATAGTAAAGTTATGAAATCTTACAAATTTAATTACATGATATTTTTTTATGAAACCATACAAATTTAATTATAAGCTTAAATATATAAAACACTGCAAACTTTATTACAACTTTCTTTTTATAAAATCATACAAATTTAACTAGAGAATATGTCTTTTTATGAAACCGTGCAAATTTAATTACATGACTTTTATGAAGCCATACAAATTTAATTACGTAATGTGTCTTTTTATGAAACCATATTCAAATGTATTTATTTTAATAGTCATATCCCCGCACCAGTATCCAAAATTTGGATCATTTTTAGCCGAGTCTGTGTGTCCTTCAATTATGAGTTTGAAGGATCCGACTCTTGGATATGTACCCGTACCCGAGTCCAGGTAACATAGATAATATCTTCAACTTCAACCTACATATTGGATAAGTTTCTTAAGGTTTTAGTATTGAGACTATTGAAAGAAAAATGTCCAAAAAACTTCGTAACTTTATACGAATTGAAACCATTGCTAAAAAAGTATTTAAGAGTACATAGAGAAATCTTCTATATTTTTGTTGGCTTTGCATTGGTGAAGTGCTAACTCTTATTTAATTTTCTAGTTTTTTATGTCATGTAAATTGCAGGAGAAGGCAACGACAATAAAGACTACCCATGTGACACGACAACTATCCCCCAAAAAAACACAACGAGAACAATGGACATCATTAAATACAAGTTATTTTTTTACTCTTTCTCATATATATTTGTAAAATGCAAATGTTTTTTTTTCACAAACCAACTGTATCACAATTTTATGTTATTCTAATTTTATGCCAATTTAGTTAATTGAAACTCATGATAGAAGTCAACATTGCATTGGTATACTTTTATCAATGTATTTTAGGTCAAAACATGTGTAAGTCAAAAGTTAGTGATTTTGCTTATGTATTTTAAAGATTACATGGCGATATTTCGACTTTCACTTTTTTTTTATGTTTCTCTTCTCTGAGCCTGCTCATTCAACATATGCAAAGAAGGAGACAAACAGACGTGTGTGCATGGTTGCACAAACGCACGTAGAGAGACAGACAGGAGAGAGAGAAGGTTCGAGTCTGCTCTGTTGTCCCCTCTATCCACCCACGATGCCTTCCTCATCCACAGTCAATGTGTACACCCAGTGGCCACCCACCAACAAGTTCTTTTTTTCTTTTGGTTCCATCAACTCATTTCTTTTTGTACATTGTTTCTTTACTTCTCATCTTAATCAGATGTAATGTTTTCTTTTTAAAGCTTTGTTTGTTACTCATGCTCATTGTTTTATCCGAATCCAAAGTTCCCCATCTATCAGTTTACATGAGTCAGTCATGCTATACACATTATGAACCATATTATAACCTGAATACATTGTGGTATTCCTGATAAGAAGAACGTGCGCAGAACCTGACTAAGTCGAAAACAATCTACAATATAAAAAGTGATTCTATGGACCGCACACAAGTCTCCATAAAAGAAACACTACTCACACTGGTAACTGCCCAAAAAGTTGAGTAGCCGAAATGAGAATGCTAAGATGGATTAGCGGCAATAAACTAAAGGATAGGATAAGAAATGAGTGTATCCCTAAAAAGTCAGAGGTGCCAGAAGTTGAGGACAAGATGAGACATAATATAGTAGTTAATGGAGCCGCTAGGACAAAAGGTAGGCTTACATGAACAAGGTTAGAAGTTTCAAAGAAGGATATGAATTTTGTTAGCGTTACAAAGGACATGGCCCTTAACAGAGCCGAAAGGAAGAAGATCATTCAAACAGCCGACCCCAAAAATTTGGGATACAGGCTTTGTTGTTGTTGATGGTGGTGGTGGTGTTATTGTACTCACAGACTGGCTATGAGATCCAGCTACAACATAAACAAATCCCAACTGATCTGATTAATCACACTTGTACCTCGAACCAAATTCTTTTGGAGATGTCTTTCATGGGTTTCCAAGGCATTTCCCTAATTTAAATAGCAAACAATTGATCTTAATTACAACCAACGAGCAGGTTCCAAATCTCATGTTTTTTGTATTTGTGCCCTTTTTTTTTCTTGATCTAAAAAGATGACAAATCAGAAGCAACGTACACAGCCAACCAATTTATTAGCAAGGAGTATGCTTATTCAAAATGCATTAGAGATGAATGGCCTTACAGATGCAGTCAACATGCATGAACTTTAAGGCAGTGGAGCCCCTCGGCGAAATAGTAAATGAGATAAGGTCTAAGTAACACTTACCTGTTCAAATGCAGGAAAAGATACCCACTCAGGATAATTGTCACCACATATTTTCTTCAAATCTTCTCGGGTAAGAGATCCAAGAAGTTTTATATCAACAGCCTACAGAAACAGTGACAAAAGAATACTCCGTATCAACATATTAAACTTGTAAACCGAGACTGGAGTAAGAAACACAACAATGAAGTTGTAAAGGAAAGAAGATATTAACATAACAAACTGGAGTTTCCATCTTTTCAAACCCTGGTTTGAAAACTCCAAACTCCAAAATAACTCTCTATTTCAGTAAACTTAGTTCCCAAACTAGACCTTAATAGAGAGGAATCTGCAATGATGACCGCAATTCGGCCAATTTTAACCAAACTGTGGACAGGTTGACAAGGATAGCCTAAGCCTAGAGAAGCATTTTATTGCAACATCACAAATATACTTGGTCACAAAGACATTTCTACTTTCTCCTGTGAAAAGAACACAACTTAGTCCGCATTCCACACTATAAAGAGGTTGGTTTGAAACTGGATCAAACGACAAGAAGAATTAAAAGTTAGAAAGTCCAGATTGCAAAATAAAGGTACAACCACCCGGGAACAATTAACCTTCATCTTCACCTTCACTCGGAACAATTAACTAAGCTTGGGAGTTACTTCCATCACAACCAAGGTCAACAGGTATAGAAAAAACAATAAGATATGATTACCATGGAATTGCATTGAGAGGTAGCCAATGGAAACATGAAAGGTGGATTAAAGGCTTGGTCTGGATCTGCTTTGCCAGAGCTGTTGACGTTTGTTGATACAAACAAACATATATAAAAGTTTTAACCATAATTTGTGTTGGTTCTTAATGTAAATGAGAAAATAGATATTTAATGATTTGAAGTTAGAAGTCGGCAATCCCAAAAAGAGGTATAAAACGTAAATAGCATGCCGCCTAAAGTGCCATGACAAATGATACAACACGGAAATGTCGATCGCTGAAAACCAACGACCAAAAAGATAACAAGGACTAGAACCCAATTCTCAAGCACAAGAACCAATAAGAGAGAAACTCAATATGAGTAAGAAATCAATTTCAATGAACATGCTTATTGTTTTCTACATAGTCCTATTTATAATAATAACATACTTTGAACCTATGTTATATTAAGCGTGAGGCGAGGCGAGGCGAGGCGACGAAGCTGGCGCCTCGCCTAAGTGTCGCTTAGCTGGCGCATACGGAGCCTCCTACATGTAAAATACTCTCTATAAACATAAATTTCAATATTTTTCATACAATCCTACTAGTATATGCATGAATAACAATACCAATTAGCAATCAAGCAAAGTAACAATATAAATACTAGAATCTAAGTGCAAAGTCATCAAAACAGTCATTAAAATACCATGGTCAAAATAGTCAACAAGCCACACCATGCATATATACTATATAGTCATCAAAATACCATCAAACATAAAAGCTGTCTCCAAAGTTCCTACCTAAAGTTTTCCAACTATGTAAATAACATCTAGAAATCTATATTTTTTTGTTCGGTTTTTTTTTAACCAAGACGCTTTTTCCAGCGCCTAACACTAGGCGAGGCGCTATTAAGCACCGCCTAAGCGACGATAACTTTTTTGGGACGAGATTTTCCTAAGCGAGACGTCCAACTTCCAGTATTCGCTTAAGCGACGCTTAAGCGCTCTTTTCACACCATAGCTTTGAACTCCAAGCAAATAAAGAAAGGACAAAGAAATCCTAATAAAAAAAAGATTTGAAAAATCTTACAGGACATCCTAATCACAAAAGATTGTGGTAGTTGTTATTGGCTTATCCGATGGTTTTGACCTTTTGTACACCGAACTCCACTGCGAGTTCTTCGAATTGCCACCAGGATAAAGTGCCTCGTCATCCGCTTATACACTCCGTGATGTTGAATGTTGAAGAGATTTCCATCATACATGGTAAGTCTATAATGTATGTGTTGTCGTTAATCTTCCGCAACATCTTGCAACACCTTGAGAGGCCCAAACTTCCTCGATTGAAGCTTGTCATGTTGCCCAAAAGGTGCCCTCTTCTTTCAAAGGTACACCATAATGTATCAACAACGTTGAAAATTTTGCGCTTATGGTGTTTGTCCATCATTTGCTTGTACCTTGTATTAGCCTTCTGCAGTCGTTTTCGAACCACTTCATAAACTTTTTGGATTTGATTCGGCAATTTTTTAATTGATGTTCTCTATTCCTTTTGGTAAAACATGTAAATCAGAACATGACTCGGGGATTTTGAATAAACAATATCAAGGGAGACTTGCATGTTGATGAATGAACCACAATGTTGTACACGTATTCTATTTGTGCTAAGGCAAAGTCCCACTTCTTTGGCTGCTCTCCACATATACTCCTTCTCATGTTGCCCAACGTCCTATTGACGATTTCGATTTAGTCGTCTGTCTGCGGATACAGGCAGTACTGCAAAATTCCAAACCGAAAATGCTCTAAAGACTCCGCCAGAACGTACTCAAAAACTTCATATCCCGATCGAACAATAGCTTTTCGGCACTCCATGAAGACCTACTACTTCAAAAAAGAACTCTGCTATATGCACCCATTCGTCGTCCTCTTACAAGGTATAAAATGAGCCATATTTGAGAAACGGTCCACCACCACGAACATCGAGTCCGAACTACGTTGAGTCCTCATTTCCAAGATGAAATCCATAGAAGCCTTTCCAAATATTTTTTCGAACCGGTAGTGGAGTGTATAATCCCATGTTTTGTGTCTTCCCTTTAGCGGTTTGGAACACATAACACCTTTGTACATCTTTCCTACGTGTTGTCTCAATTGTGGCCAATCATAGCATGTGGAAACGATCACCATAGTTTTGTCAAGTCCTAAAAGTGCTGCCAAACTACCACCATGGAGCTCTCGAATCAACTTCTCCCTCAAAAAAGTATGAGGGATATGTTGAGAGTATTAATGGGTGTTTAATCCCACATCTAGTAGAATAGTAGAGAGATGGGTTAGACTCTCATATATATATGTAACCCCACCCTTCAATAAAATTAAGCCAAGTATTAAACCAAGTTTCTATTTGGTATCAGAGCCAAATCCCCCCGCCCTTCTCCAAACCCTAACCCAAACCCTCTCACAGCAGCCCCCCTCCCTTCTTTCCCCGTCGGCCCCGCCGACCGCCTGGTCACTCGTCGCAGCGCCGCCGGCCTGGCCCCGGCGACAGCCTGACCGCGCGCCACAGTGCCGTCGGCCTGCCCCTCCGCCGCGGCTATTGCTGTTGCTACTGTCACGGCTGCTGTTGTTGTCGTGACTACTACTGTTGCCGCTGCGATCCCGGCGACCCCGACGATCTTCTTCTCTCCTGCAAGTTGTAACTCGATTTTGTCCATATACAACTGCGATTGCACGGAAGACCGAAAAATTTAATTTTTCTGATTATTGTTTTGTAGCAGTAAGTTGTAATGAATATTAACTATATAGTTGCTTGTTGGATCACGATATATCAGTAAAGGAAATCTTGTGTGAACTCCTGATCTCGACTACAAGTGTCGGTTCCTCCTCGTCAAGCCATGCGACTTCGGATCGAAGCCGTGCACGGGTCGTAAGCAACGACTCTCAGAGACACCGTTGCCGCGAAGGAGGAACAGTAGACGTGGAGAAAACGGCGATCAAAGGTGAAGACAATCTAAATCTGCTACCGTCTTGCTGATCTTGCTGATGGAAGAGGACAAGAAGAAGACGATGGAGACGATCTACGGCAAGCTGACGGCCCAAACGATGAAAGCTTTGGTAGACGATCTCTTCTCCAAGAGGCTGACCGAGACTAGCTTCCGTGGTGCACACGCAGATGTGGATCATTCACTGTACAAAATGGAAAAGTTGGAAAAACTGAAAATAAAGTTGGAGGGTACTTTCAACTACTTGAAGTGGTCGCGTCAGGCGACGGACTCTGAAGGCAAGAGACTTGGTGGGCTATGTGAATGGTCAAACCAAGGCACCTGAAGATCACTCCTCACAGGAATTTGTTGTGTAGGAGATCGTCAATAATGTTGTTGTTTGATGGTTGACAGCCTCATTGACCGACCAAGTGTCGGGCAACGTACAAGCAATGAAGGGTGCTGGTGACAATTGGATGACGCTGAGAGATATGTACTCAGGGTCGGGCAACCCTATGAGAGTTTTTCAACTACAAGATGAACTTGATAAGGTGGTCCAAGAAGATGACACCATCTCTGAGTATGCGGCTCTGCTGAAGAAGTATTGGTCAGATCTCGACCACTATGACCCCATTGGCGTGGAAGATGATCACGTGGAACCGGCATTTGCGAAACATAATAAGAAGTTCATGGAGTATGTTTCGCGACAGATGATGATGAAGTTCCTAAAGGGGCTTAACCCAGCATTCAAGGTAGTCAAAGGCGCAATGCGCACTCGAGGCGCAAAGGGTCCAAATCGTCCGAGGCGCAAGGCACACTTAAGGCGCGCACCCGAGCGACGCTAGGCGCAAAAATAATATATATATATATTCACATCAGATTTCTATATTGATAAACACGTGCTTCAAATTCCTCCATGTTTAGGTTGCAATCACTTTGAATTGAGTGAGAGAACAGTAAAAAAAAAGTACAACAGTTCAAAAAATAGTCTAAAAATAGTACAACAGTTCAAAAAATAGTCTAAACATGTTATTTTTTCACAAGATTTTCAAGACGTGCCTAGACGCACCTTAGCTATTCCAAGGCGCTCGGAAAAGGCGCACCTAGGCGCGCCTTAGGTGCGCCTTAAGAATTGTGCCCAGCCTGGATTGCCCTGAGGCGCTATCCCTGTACCTAGGAGCAAGGCGTGCCTTTGACTACACTGCCAGCATTCGAGCAGAGGAGGAATATCCTACTTGCTCAACCCAGACTGCCATCACTGGAGGAGGCCATAGTTGCTATGGCACAAAAAGAGGCACGACTGAAGCTTAGCACCACTAGCTCTCTGGAGGAAAAATCAGCTCTAGCAGCTTTTAACCTAAACCCTTCCGGAGGGGGAGGGTGCTACAACTGTGGAGACCCTGGACACTTCATCAGATTCTGTACGAAATCCCTAAGAGGCCGCAGCGGCCGCGGACGCAACCGTGGAGGATGTAGGGGTGGAAGAGGAGGCTATGCTAGTGGCAGAAGTAATCATTCTGGAGGACACAAGGCAAACCTGGCAGAAAAGGAAAGTGAGAGTCAGTCACCCGATATGACCCCTAGTGAGAGGAAAATGCTAGAGATATGGAGAAGCATGAAGCTTGGAACCAGCGACAGTCGAGCCAACACCTCTGGGACATCAACTCCAACCACCTCCGGGGGTAACATCATCCACTATGCCTATATAAGCACAGGTATACCTGCTCATGCCCTGGCATCTATCTGCAGACCAGATTAGATAAATTGACTCTGGGACATCCCGCCATGTCACGGGTGCCCATGATGAGTTCCAAGATTACACTTATCTGACGACGCCTAAAAGCATTCAGACTGCTGATGGTACGGCTAGACCCATTATGTAACGTCCCGCAACCGCTCGGAGCGTTACGCTGAGTCGGATTGAATGAATCAAATGCTGGTTACATTTGAAATGTTGGATTTTGGGAAGAATGATTAATCGAGTTGGTTTCAATGTGCAGATGGCTAGCGGGTTCGATGGAAATCAGGTGTTCGTTCAGAACATTTCTGAATAGCTGGATGGAAGCGATAATGCCGTCTTCCTTAATCCGATCGGTCGGATGATTTGGAGAGCACGGCCTGCTCGCACGGTCATACCAGTTGAGTAGATCGCGCTTGCATCGGACCACGGGTTCAAGGGATTGGCCGTATCGGCAGGACAGGATGCCTAACGGGATCAATCATTGTGAGTGGGCTCTTTCCCTTCTCCTCTACTCCTTCATGCCTAATAATATGGAAAACACGTAAAAGGCTTGAACACTTGGGCTGAAACATTGGGAATCACTACACTGAGGCGTGCCTAGAGTGTATGTCGTTAGCTTGGTAGGATTGTGGCTTGAAATGATTTACGCGTTGGATAGTTGGAGCGATAGTTGGATTATGCATTTGAGGCAATCGGTTGGATAATTGGAATTTTGCTTGGACGGTTGGAATTATACGAGTTGGAATGATACATTTGAGGCAATGGGAATATCGGACGAGCGAGCGTGCATTCGTGCGCGGGTATCACTTGGTCGCTTTGTCTTGCAAAGCGAGCAGTTGTGGTTCGAAACCGAACAACTGCATCGGCGAGGGCATTGTGTCGCTTGATGGGACATCGTGCCACGAATGGGGCATTGTGCCACTGAAACGGCATTGTGCCATGGGATTCGCTTTGAGCGTGGGTGTTGCACCAATTTGGACTCTGTTTTGAGAAGAGGCATTGTGCCTATGAAACACTTAATATTTGGTGCCTTGGGCTATATATTGAGGTCGAGATTTGGATTCCTTGGTTGGATATGTTGGAAGAATGGTTATGAATATTTGGTTGGATATCGGTTAAACGAGTCTAGGATCGCTTGGTGGGGCGAGAATGTTTCGATCCTCTCGTCATACCTACTGTGTCTGCATAGTCACGGACAACCTGCGTGGCACAGGGTTTGGTTTTCTGGAACGGGATGAGGCACCGGGGCACCGGGACCGTTCCACCATGGAGGAAACAATGGGCATCGCGCAATTGGACGCAGTGCTGGTAGTCCGATACCACCAGGCGGGAGTAGCTGCCCAACCCTGGATCAGGTAGGATTGCCCTATTGATCTTGGTCCGATCAATGTCCTTCGTGGCTTTTAGCCAGTGACTTCATATAGAATAATGTTGGCTTGCTTTTCTTTAGTTGGTTTGCTGCATCGTGTAGGCGCGGCCGCCTTGCCTCGGCAAGAGTGTGCACTCGAGATTAGAATATAACTTTGGTTGAGGATGGATATTGAGGCGAGACTGATGGTTCGATATGTTATCGTGCAAGCGATGGCATTGAGTAAGACGGGTCGGTTAAATATAAATGCTTGTCGTTTGGTTTGAGATTGAATGCTTGCATGCGTAAACTGCTTTACTGCTTTCCTTAACATGTCATTCATATGCCATGAAACGAATATAGAATTCAACTAGAAAGATCACCATATAACTGTGTGCATTCACTATTTTACTTAGTGTCAGCTTAGGCGAGTGGGTTACCCCGCTTACCAGTACGGTTGTGTACTGACCCACGTTTGTGGGCAATATTTCAGGTACACAGGCGTAGTGGCGCTGCTTGGATATACGGGACAAGATGTATGAACTGTAAGTACCTTTGTGGGCTAGAGAAATGAGCAAGAGAATTACATCGTCTCCGTGGCATCGCCTTCGTGGCATTGCCTCAGGGCATTTCATTTGGACCCTATCGTGAGCTTCGTTGCGTATACTCTGTTTGTGTGCTTGGTACACTAAACGGCTTCCGCTGTAACTTGGTTGTTTCGATGATAACATTGGTGTTTGAAAACATCGCCTTGTACGAGCGCAACTCCAGGCTCGTACGGCATCACGTCCCGATGGGAACGATTGTCCTGCGGGAGAGCTGCAACGTGGTGATTCACGTTCAGTAGGGACTATCGAGCTTGCGGGAGATTGGGGCGTGACACATTATGGGTAAAGGCACAGTTGAATGCACCCCTTCCATAACCCTTACTGATGTCTTGCATGTTCCATCTTTTTTCGTTAATCTATTGTCCATTAGTGTCATTGTTCTTCAACTTAATTGTGTTGTTTCCTTTGACATTCCTAAGGTAATTTTTCAGGAGAAGGGAACGGGGAGACGATTGGGGACTGGCACTTGACATAAGGGACCGGTACTTGGACAGGGATAGGTTGGACGCAGCACTAGCGTCACTGGTGGAAGAAGCACAACCGGAGGAGCCGCAAAGAACAGTGAAAGTAGAATTATTACTTCAACATCAGCGCATGGGACACTCTTCATTCAGTCTACTGAGTCGGATGTATCAATTTATGTATCAAAAGGCTAATAAACAAAAGTTGATTTGTGATGCTTGTGAGCTTGAGAAACATATCAGAAGCTCTTATGTGAGTTATAAAAATAGAAGTTTAGCTGCTTTTGATATGATACACTCTGATGTGTGGAATCCTTGTCCTACAACTGGAGTTAATGGTTTTAAATGGTTTGTCACCTTTATTGACTGCTACACTCGTGTCACCTGGGTATACCTAATGAAGAGTAAGAGTGATGTCTTTGCATGCTTTCAAGATTTTCATCGCAGGGTTACAACACAGTACAATGCTATAGTAAAGATTTTAAGATCTGACAATGGGACAGAATACACCAACAAGGTTATTGAAGAGTACTTATCAGTCCATGGGATACAGCATCAGACTTCGTGTGCCTATACACCAGCACAGAATGGCGTGGCAGAGCGGAAGAACAAGCACATGTTGGAAGTAGCACGGTCAATGATGTTTGCCATGAATGTTCCTAAACACTTGTGGGGGCATGCCGTGTTGACGGCTGCATATCTTATCAACAGGATGCCCTCTCAAGTGTTATGATGGAAGACACCGTTTGAGATGCTTACAGGAGAGAATAAGTATATTTTTCCTCCGAAGGTATTTGGATGTGTATGTTTTGTGAAAGATAATAGACCTGCAGTGGAAAAGTTGGACCCTCGGGCAGTGAAGTGCATCTTTGTTGGCTACTCAGGGACTCGGAAGGAATAATCTTGTTGGAGTCCGGTGGAGCGAAGGCTCTCTGTAAGCATGGACGTTACATTCAGAGAGATGAAACCATACTACCATAATGGTTCAGGTGAAGGCTTCGCATTTTGTGACACACCTAACATATGAGGTGTTAGGAGTGAGGGGGAGATAGGCCCAAGTGTGATTGTCGGGTCAGTTCCATGTCCAATGATAGAAGCTGGTCCAAGGGAACAAGGGAAAGATAACGAGGATGACGAAAGTGATGAGGATGTACATAATCAGGAGGATGAAAGTTGTGACAATCAGGAGTAAGAAAATGATGCTCCAATGCAGGGGGAGGAACAGACTACAGAACAATCTATAGAGCTCCAAGTCTACAGAAGGAGAAAGCAGCAGTCCACTACTGTGCCTATTACTGTGCCTATTGTCCCTACTGTGCCATGTCCCTCGTCTAACCCTGTCCCAACTCTTGAAGATGCACCTCCCGCACCGGATCCCTCTGATTCGGATGTGGATCCCTCTGATTCGGATGGTATGATCTCTTCACCACTTCCTCATATTCCCTTAAGGAGATCTTCTCGCAGTAATGCGGGAAAAGCCCCTAATCGTTATGGTTATGAACATGGCATTGCCAATTTCTTATCATACTCTAATATATCCCCTACCTATCGAGCATTCATTGCATCGTTAGACACCACCTCTTTGCCTAAGTGTTGGCAGGAAGCGAAGGAAGATCCAAGGTGGAGAGCTGCAATGTTGGAGGAACTTAAAAAACTCGAAAGAAATGGGACATGGGAGCTTGTTCCGTTGCCTAAAGAAAAAAGAACAGTTTGATGCAAATGGGTCGTCACAGTAAAGGAGAAGCCAGAAGGAAAGGTGGAGCGGTACAAGACAAGGTTGGTTGCAAAGGGATTCACTCAATCCTATGGCATCGACTATGATGAGACATTTGCTCCAGTGGCAAAGATGAGCACTGTGAGAACCTCGATCTCCCTTGCAGCAAACCATGGGTAGCAGCTGTATCAATTGGATGTGAAGAACGTTTTTCTTTATGGGGACCTACAAAAGAAAGTATACATGGAGCCCCCCTCCCCCCCCCCCCCCCGTTTTGTACGAAGCAGTCGACGAAAAAGGTGTGCAAGCTAAAGAAATCATTGTATGGGCTCAAGCAATCTCCTCGAACCTGGTTTGATAGATTCATGAAGGCTGTCACAGGCATGGGGTACCGCCAGACCAATGCAGATCACACAATTTTCTTCCAGCATGCAAGAGGCTGCATCACCATACTTGCAGTGTATTTGGATCAAGGTAGTCAAAGGCGCAAGGCGCACTCGAGGCGCAAAGGGTCCAAATCGCCCGAGGCGCAAGGCGCACTTAAGGCGCGCGCCCGAACGACGCGAGGCGCAATATATATATATATATATATATATATATATATATATATATATATATATATTCACATCGGATTTCTATATTGATAAAGATGTGTGCTTCAAATTCTCCCATGTCTAGGTTGCAATCACTTTGAATTGAGTGAGTGAGAGAGAAAACATTAAAAAAAAGGTACATCAGTTCAAAAAAGTCTAAAAACAGTACAACAGTTAAAAAACAGTCTAAACATGTTATTTTTTTACAAGATTTTCAAGGCGCGCCTTAGCTATTCCAAGGCGCTGGAAAAAGGCGCACCTAGGCGCGCCTTAGGTGCGCCTTAAGAATTGTGCCCCGCCTGGAGTGCTCTGAGGCACTACCCCTGCGTCTAGGAGCAAGGCGCGCCTTTGACTACACTGATTTGGATAATATAGTGATCGCAGGTAATAATGAGGAGATCACCCAGCTGAAGTCAAAACTCGCCAACGAGTTTGAAGTGAAGGACTTGGGAACGATGAAGTATTTTCTCAGGATCGAGGTGGCTCGAGGAAGAGATGGGATCGTCCTCTCTCAGAGGAAGTATGTAGTAGACCTGCTCACAGGACTGGTATGCTGAGATGTCAATCGGCAGTCACTACAATTGATCAGAAAGATAAGTTTGGTGCAGAGGCAGGAGAGCCTGTTGATCGTGAGAGATCAGAGACTTGTAGGCAGATTGATTTATCTAGGCCACACTCGCCCTGATCTCATTTGCTGTGTGTAGTGAGTCGCTAAATGCATGATCCAAAAAAGGATCACATGGATGCAGTTTTTCGTATTATAAGATATCTGAAGGGGAGTCCTGGAAGAGGGCTATGGTTCAAGAAAAATGGACACCTGGGTGTTGAGGGGTACTGCGATGCAGATTGGGCAAGCTGCATAGACGACAGAAGGTCTACCTCAGGGTACTGTGTCTTTGTGGGGGATAACCTAATCTAATGGAGAAACAAGAAACAGTCTGTGGTAGCACGATCGACTGCTGAAGCAGAGTATAGAGCTATAGCTCTGGGAGTGTCAGAGTTGTTGTGGGTAAGAGCACTGCTGACGGAGTTGAAGATGGACCAGGGAACACCGTTGCGTCTTCTGAGTGACAGTCAAGCTGTAATAAGTATAGCTAACAATCCAGTCCAGCATGACAGAACTAAGCACATCGAGATCGATCGGTTCTTCATCAAAGAGAAGCTAGAAAAAGGAATATTAAAGTTCGACCATATTCGCTCAGAAGAACAAGTTACATATTGTCTGACTAAGGGCCTTAATTCATCGAGTCTTTCTAAACTATGTGGCAAGATGGGGATAATTGATATTTATCGCCCATCTTGAGAGGGAGTGTTGAGAGTATTAATGGGTGTTTAGTCCCACATCTAGTAGAATAGTAGAGAGGGGTTAGCCTCTCCTATATATATGTAGTCCCACCCATCAATAAAATTAAGCCAAGTATTAAACCAAGTTTCTATTGGATGCAAAGCCGACCCCCCTTCATCAAAAAATTGTCATGGATGTGAAAGTCATCGACAACTTGCTTTTGACGAAGCTTCTCTCATGTCTCCGCAAAGTCCCTCATCTTCCGCATAAAGCCCCTTGATGTACTCCAATACGAAAAACCTCTTGATTGAGCATAGCCAACAATGAGGCCCTCCTACTAAGCGTATTGACCACATGGTTGGAAGTTCCATACTTCCGCACAAGTCTGTACGAAATTTTTTGTAGAAAATTACACCACCTCGCATATATGTCGTCATTAATGCGCTTCGGCTGCTCAAATATTAAGAGATTCATGGTGAGATTATAATACAAATTCACCGCATAGAATTCCTTGTCATAGGTGGGTCACTTCTTTCGAGTGTCGCTAAGCTTCTCGCTGAAAAACCACACGCCGCCTCTCTTGCGATAGTACTACTCTAATACCAATGCCAATAGTATTGCACTTGACTTTCGAGAGCTTGTCAAAATTAGGAAGGACTAAAACTGTGCATTGTGCAAAGCTTCTCCTTGATCACCACGAAACTCGTCGATGCTTCTCCCCAATTGAACGTCCCTTTTATGCACTCTACAATAATGGTACTGAAATCTCGGATGAACAGTCGAAATGTTGTCAATCCATGAAAGCTACGCACTTTTCCTATGGTCTTTTGTGTCGATCACTCCCGAATTGTGTGAAACCATCGCACCTACAATGAACCCGAGAAAAAGCAACTTCGATGTCATAAAGTAGCACTTCTTCAAGTCGACGTAGAGTTGATTATGTTTCAACCCCTCCAACACCCTCCTTATGCGGCTCCTTATTTATCCTATGTATTCGTCACGGTTTATGTTGTGTAGAATAGTATATCATCAAAATAAACCACAACAAATTCACCAATGAAAGATCAAAGCCCGATTCATGAGATGCACAAAGGTACTTAGTATGTTGCACAATCGAATGTCATAATCATCCACTCAAACAATCCATCTCCTATCTTAAACATCATCTTTCACTCGTCCTCCGACCGAATGCAAATTTGATTGTAGCCGCTTCGAAGGTCTATCGTGGAGAAGATCTCGGTCCCACTCAGCTGATCAAGCATATCATCCAGCCGTGGTATCGAAAACTTGTAGCTAGTCGTGATCTTGTTGATCATACGGCTATCTAAACACATCCTTCAACTCCTATCTTTCTTCAGCGTCAAAAGTGTTAGTACCGCATATTGGCTAATACTCTCTCTAATATATCCTTTCTGCAGCAAATCCTCCACCTTCTCCCAAAGAATTTCGTTTTCTCACATGCTCATATTGTAATATGGTAAACTTGGTAAACATGTCCCGATTACGAGATCGGTGCAATATTGGATACCCTGAACGGGCAGAAGTCCTCCGGGCAAAAGTCCTCCGAGAAGCTTTTTCGAAAAAGACTAGTTGTACTTTCGCTAGAAGCGCTCCTCTATCATATCCTTCGACTCTTCAGCCTCTATGTTTCCTTTGACTACGAACACATGAACCGCACGAGGTTCTTTAAACTCCGCATTTGCTTCCTTCGTGAAAATTGTCAAAGAAAGAAACACCTCCCTCCTCTTGTAAAGACTCGGTTCCCTTTAAGAACACATAAACCTCACGAGCCTCCTTGAACTCCTCTTTCGCTTCCTTCATGGAAACTGTCAAAGAAAGAACCACCTCCCTCTTCTCTTGTAAAGACTCGATTCAGGTATCTTTTTTTGGTGGCGTAAGCGTATACCTCGTCATGTCCTTCACCAGCCGAAAAGTGTTGAGATGTCCATCGTGCTTCGCCAAACATCAAATTTCCATTGTCGTACAAATAATATTTGGCAAATGTCAAGCCTATCCATTATGTCGCAATAGACTTTGCCTTAGTGTACGTCGATGGAGAAAGGTACTAGATACCTCTCGGTCACCTTACTGCTCGAAACAATCTCAACCCACCAAATAGAATATGGATCCGGATGCGTCTCCAACATCAACTCGGCAATTTCGACCATCTGTCAGCTGACGATGTTCTCGTGGCTGACAGTGTCAACCACTTCTCCAAACCGGTCACAGTTAACGATACATTGGGTTTGGAAGAATGTCTGTTTTGTCGTGAAGAATCGTCGTCTTTGTGCTAACATAATCTTTCGCAACATACCAAGAATCACTTCTCCCTCCTTGAAATCATCGACTACAAATTACATCGTTGTCCACATCTCCGTCGAACGTCTCACAATCAACGTAAATGACATGTTTCTTCTGTGGACAATTGCTCGAACGGTGACCATGTTGAATACACTTAAAACACTTGCCAATGATAGGTTTAGCATAAGGGTTATCGGGCCTATAGCCGCCTTTAGCGTAATGGTCGTCGGGTCGTATAGTCGCCTCTATAGGTTTCTTTCCCACCACCTATTTGTTTTTGGTGCCTCGAACTATTGCTTGGGTCCTGGATCGATCTACCATCTCTGGTTGTCTTCTCGACTTGTCGTACGATTGTCACTTCTCTTGCAACAACCGCTCGACCTATAAAGCTCACTTCCTGGCCTCCGTCGGGTTAGAAACAAACTGAGCTCTAATATGATCTCGAATCAACGGCTTGAGCCCATCTATGAAGTGAGATACATGCTACCATTCGGTCTTGTCAAGATGGTTTCACTCACCAGGACGCACAAACTTTGTAGTATACTCGTTGACGGTTTGTTGCCCCTTTTCATACCTCTGGTACATATGGAAAAGGTGCTTGCCGCAGTCGTCCAGTAGGAAGCAAAGGGGCCAGGATTCTCGCTCAACCTATGAAGTTAGATACATGCTACCCCCCATGAGGAGATGTGCCTCTCCTCGTCTCGTCTATGCTCGTCTTGCAGCCTATCCCACCAAATTGATGCTCCCAGCTTCGACAGGCCACCAACTTCACCTTCATGTCCGCAAAGATCTCCACGTAATCGAAGAATCAATTCACCTCCGATAATCAATCAATGAACTCCTAGATGCCAAGATCTCGATAAAAGATCAAAATGCCGGCCTTCAACTTGAAGTTGTAACACCCCGTTCCGTTCAAGCGGACTGCCGATTCAAACGGCAAAAGTGCAATGTCTCGACCCGCTTTGCTCAGGCGAGAATACTCGTTTGAGGCAAAGGATATCCAGACTTGTCCCTACAGGAGTTCGGCTTAGGCTTTCAGAGGCTCGCTCGACGTATCGCTCAACCGAGGCGAATCATCACTAAGGTGGGTGGCTACGGTGAACTTGTCTTTGCTTAGCCAACACACTTAAAATATGGAACGATACATGCTAGTCGCTAGGTGAATCACCCCCTGCATGCTAATAAGAATCCAACGCACCTAGTTAAGGGAATAATTCCAACTCTTATTGCTTATGCTAGAACATGGAAATGAGATATTGCTTATATTCAGACCCTGTTATGCCTCGATAGAACGATATGTATATGCTTTTCTTAGTGCACTGTTCACATGTTCTACACTGCACGACCCTAGATCATGTCGCTCGGAAAGCCCCTTACGGTTTCACCCCTCGGCTTACCTTCGGACCCGAGCCAATGTGATTGCTTGAGTTCCTTACAACCACATGCTTGCCTGCTTACAAATGTCTCACGTTATTCGTATCGTGCATGCATTCTAGTTAGCTAGGAGACTATCAAATAGCTCTTATGTGCAATTGAACCTGCAAGTGTCCGGGACCGTTAGGTCACCAAGGCAATCCCCGAACCAGGGGCATGCATCAAGGCAAGTTGAATCAATGAATGAAAATCATGTCAAGTTACATTGAATGATAATCACATCCAGTTTACATCTGAACGAGAATCATGTCACGTAAAGAACGAATCACAGCTCGTGGAGCAAACGCTCGGTTTAGAATAAAGAATCATGGATTATCATATCAAGTTATGGATTTGGAAAAACCCTGACCTGCATGTCGCGGACAACTTGAAAAAGGTGATCTTCGGATCTCGTTCCATAGGCAGCCACCGGGGCACTGGGTGTCACGACCCGATTCCGTAGAATCGTTTGAGGCGTCCCCCGAATCGTGACCGCCGTGCGGGCCTGGAGTTGCGCCCGCACAAGGCTTTAATGATTTGCATAGCAAGCACATATTCAGAGTACGCAGATAAATTGAAGCACAGATTGAAACATAGAAAAGTTCTCTTTATTGATAATGAACATCTATTACAAACTCTTGAACGAGTTAGCTAATATGCCGAACGGCTTACAAAAGAGGACTCAAAATGAGATAGCAGTCCTGTACATTACATCCCTTTATAAACTCAAAATGATAAAGACCTCCTTGCTGGAGGATAGCTTTGCCACGGAGCTGCATTTGTGTATGAAGAGTTGCAGCTCCTGTCTTCAAAATGCTTCGAGGGCGCGGTGAAGATGCGCCAACAGCTGGACTGGATCGGGAAGACGACTTCGGCTCCTCGCTCGGTTCGCCTTAGTGCGGAGAACCTATTTCAACGAGGGTCAGCATATCGAAACATGCTGGTGAAGGCGAGCTAGCCGAACTATACCAATCAACACGTTGTATAGTGAAGCATGCATATTTGTGGGTTTCTATCTTGCCTTAGTTCATTTACAAGTAAGCAGCATATTGAATTTACTGAAATGAACGTGCCACCGTTAGGTGGATTTTACCTGACCGTCTGAATTACCTGCACAATACTTACCATGCCTTCCCTGAAACGAAGACACAAGTTAGTATGCAACAGGTTTAAATATACACGATGATCACTGGCTTAATTGCCATAATGGACACTAGTCTGTGACGAAGATGGTTTGCTACGTGCAAGAACGTTAGGCGCCGCATACCACCCTGTCCTAGTACGTGAGACTAAACGTTAGTTCCGTCCGGAGCCGGAACGGTGTCAGTGCCCCAGCAGCCGCCCGCAGGAACTATACCTTGTGCACAAGTTGTCCGTGATCGCACACTAACAATCATTCGCCCGGAGGCTACGTTAACAAGCATTCGCCCAGAGGCTACGTTAACAAACATTCGCCCGGAGGCTACGTGAGTACAAGACAAGCGGTATTGCATGATTCATTTTACATTGCAACTACGTTATATTTATGCATCAGGATATACGTTTAAACTTGTATCTATGCATTTGATGAACATTTCCGAACAAACAAGCATGCAAAGATATAACCGTTCACAAGTTTCATTGACAAGCATAAGTACCAAGTCTATTCTCTTTTATCTTGGTTTCTTTTAGTTATTACTTGGTATCGTTTGATCGGGGCAAGGAGTGAAGCTTGGAAGCAGGGCTAGCTAATCGGGTTGGTAGCCACTCACTTAGATTTTTGGAAAGAAGAAGGAAAGAGGCGCTTCACGACTCCGCTCGCAAGCCGCCTACTGCTCGTTCACCTGCACACGAACAGCTCGATTAATACTTCTTCCTCTCTTTCCAATCTCGGAATAGAAGTGCAAGTCAATGAACGAAAACAATGAAAACCATCGAAACCGTTCAAGAAAAACAAGCAAATCCCAAAACCAACTCAAAGCACGAAAGCAACAAGCGACATCGAAAACCGAGGCAATAAAAGATAGCAGCGGAGATGTCCTTCCTGACTCTGCCGCTAAGCCGATCCTTGGGGCACGGTCCACTGAATATGGGAATCGATTCCGAAGAAACAAATCCATAACGAGGACGAGTTCTTATTTCAATCTATCCCGATCGAACGATACCGTCTTGTGTTTCTTAGCCGCGGTCTCCGCACCGGGAGAACGGGACGCTACATCCTACCCAACTAATTGGAAGTTTCGTCCCGAAACTTAAGAACAGGACCTACCATCAGGGAACGTTACGTTGGGGATGTTTAGCAGAGTATTTGGGGCGGTCACGAATTCTGTGGTTTGCATCGCCACAGATGAGGCATAATCCTTGTTTCAGACGACATTCGTTGACCAGGTGCCCTGGCCTCCTACAGAAGTGACATAGCTGCCCTCTCTGCGGATCACCGTTGTTGCGGCGCTTTGTAGCGGTGTTTCCTCCTTCGTTGCTTTGGCGTTTGTGACTGGATGTATGCACAGCGCCGGCAGCAACATGAGGATACTGTGGTTCTAACGATAAGGCGTGATTCATGACTTCACGCATCGTACGATACTGAGGAACAGCTACGTGCGAATGGATGGCAGGGCGTAGTCCACCTTCAAACCTTCTAGCTCGACTCGCTGCATCAGGTAAATAGGCCCTAGCGAATTTGGAGAGTCGGTTGAATTCGGCGGAGTACTCTTTAACTGTCATACCGCCTTGCCTCAGTTGCACGAACTCGTTTTCCATTTGACGTTGTACTGGAGGGGGTACAAACTCCTCTTCGAACGCGGCACGAAAAGTCGTCCACGAGATCGCCTCCTCTCCGTGATCAAATTGGAGAGATCGTCGATGCACGTCCCACCAATCGTGCGCGTTGAGACGGAACTGTAGTTGCGCGCAGGCGACGCGCTTCTCTTCGGGGACCTCTAACAGAGCGAAGTGATCTTCAAGTTCGGCCAACCAATCTAGAGCTACGACTGGGTCCTCAGTCCCGTTGAATGGGGTGTTGCAGACTTTCTTGAAGTGGCCAAAGTCGAAGGCAGTCACGTCCCTCGCCCTTGGAATTCGCGGCGTCTCTACTTCAAGCACGGGCTGTTCCACCGGAGTCGCTGGCGTTGCCGCGGACTGGTTGGATGCCAAGGTCTGAACGATCTGCTGCAGGGTATCTACCTGCTTCTGTTGGACTGAGAATCGTGCTTCTATATTGTCTTGAAACTTGAGCTGACTCTCTTCCGCCCGCTTCTCGGCCCGTTCATAGCGAGCCTCGTCCCTTTGTTGGTTTGCCTCCAACATCTGCAACATTCGTTGGACGGGATCGATGCTTGGCACGGCTCGCTGGCTCTTTAAACTTCCCGAAGTATCCGAACTACTTTCTTGGCCTTGCGTTTCGTCCGGAGTTTGCGCTGCAGATTGCGCTGGAGCCATTCCTTCAAAAGAAGGTAAATTACATTAGGATCATAATGTATTATGGACTTATTGCATGAACGTATCTCATTTTGGCCTAGCGAGTTCAAGAGTTCGCACAGGAATTTGATCGTTAAAGGAACTTTTCCAGCACGAAGTCTAAGGAACTTGAATCTGTGCTCTGATACCACTATGTCACGACCCGATTCCGTAGAATCGTTTGAGGAGTCCCCCGAATCGTGACCGCCGTGCGGGCCTGGAGTTGCGCCCGCACAAGGCTTTAATGATTTGCATAGCAAGCACATATTCAGAGTACGCAGATAAATTGAAGCACAGATTGAAACATAGAAAAGTTCTCTTTATTGATAATGAACATCTATTACAAACTCTTGAACGAGTTAGCTAATATGTCGAACGGCTTACAAAAGAGGACTCAAAATGAGATAGCAGTCATGTACATTACATCCCTTTATAAACTCAAAATGATAAAGACCTCCTTGCTGGAGGATAGCTTTGCCACGGAGCTGCATTTGTGTATGAAGAGTTGCACTCCTGTCTTCAAAATGCTTCGAGGGCGCGGTGAAGATGCGCCAACAGCTGGACTGGATCGGGAAGACTTCGGCTCCTCGCTCGGTTCGCCTTAGTGCGGAGAACCTGTTTCAACGAGGGTCAGCATATCGAAACATGCTGGTGAAGGCGAGCTAGCCGAACTATACCAATCAACACGTTGTATAGTGAAGCATGCATATTTGTGGGTTTCTATCTTGCCTTAGTTCATTTACAAGTAAGCAGCATATTGAATTTACTGAAATGAACGTGCCACCGTTAGGTGGATTTTACCTGACCGTCTGAATTACCTGCACAATACTTACCATGCCTTCCCTGAAACGAAGACACAAGTTAGTATGCAACAGGTTTAAATATACACGATGATCACTGGCTTAATTGCCATAATGGACACTAGTCTGTGACGAAGATGGTTTGCTACGTGCAAGAACGTTAGGCGCCGCATACCACCCTGTCCTAGTACGTGAGACTAAACGTTAGTTCCGTCCGGAGCCGGAACGGTGCCAGTGCCCCAGCAGCCGCCCGCAGGAACTATACCTTGTGCACAAGTTGTCCGTGATCGCACACTAACAATCATTCGCCCGGAGGCTACGTTAACAAGCATTCGCCCAGAGGCTACGTTAACAAACATTCGCCCGGAGGCTACGTGAGTACAAGACAAGCGGTATTGCATGATTCATTTTACATTGCAACTACGTTATATTTATGCATCAGGATATACGTTTAAACTTGTATCTATGCATTTGATGAACATTTCCGAACAAACAAGCATGCAAAGATATAACCGTTCACAAGTTTCATTGACAAGCATAAGTACCAAGTCTATTCTCTTTTATCTTGGTTTCTTTTAGTTATTACTTGGTATCGTTTGATCGGGGCAAGGAGTGAAGCTTGGAAGCAGGGCTAGCTAATCGGGTTGGTAGCCACTCACTTAGATTTTTGGAAAGAAGAAGGAAAGAGGCGCTTCACGACTCCGCTCGCAAGCCGCCTACTGCTCGTTCACCTGCACACGAACAGCTCGATTAATATTTCTTCCTCTCTTTCCAATCTCGGAATAGAAGTGCAAGTCAATGAACGAAAACAATAAAAACCATCGAAACCGTTCAAGAAAAACAAGCAAATCCCAAAACCAACTCAAAGCACGAAAGCAACAAGCGACATCGAAAACCGAGGCAATAAAAGATAGCAGCGGAGAGGTCCCTCCTGACTCTGCCGCTAAGCTGATCCTTGGGGCACGGTCCACTGAATATGGGAATCGATTCCGAAGAAACAAATCCATAACGAGGACGAGTTCTTATTTCAATCTATCCCGATCGAACGATACCGTCTTGTGTTTCTTAGCCGCGGTCTCCGCACCGGAAGAACGGGGCGCTACACTGGGACCGACCCGATCCGGATGGAACTAACATTATAGTCTCACGTGATTGACGGGATAGCTTGCAGCGCACCATGTACTTTCGTTGCACACGCTCCCCGCCAATGACTATGTCCTTTATGGCTATGCCAGCGACAAACGTTCATATAGATGAGTCATCATCGCTTAGCGGCTATCCGCGTGCGAGTCATTGCATCGCATCAAAAGAACAACTGAACACCTGAACGATCATGATATAACAACACTCGTGTTTGCATATGCTATTGCCTTGGTTTTCATTATGAATGCTCGTGCTTGAATTAACTTGGTTTGCCTTGGACAGGGAAGAATAAATGGTAAGTTGGTAAGTCCGTGTATGTCGCACGGCACACTGCCACACGAATTAGGTTATTCAATATGCCATAAACTGATCCTAAGGCAACTAGAAAGACAACATAATAGTTGGTGCACGGAACCTATATTACGTGTTTGGATTTGTCGAGCGGACGAGTAGCCTCCCCACCAGTGCATTCAATGTACTGATAATCCACCAGATCGTTTGCAGGGTGCGGGAGAACCTCGTTCGGTGCGGATGCCTCATTCGTGCGTGCTAAGGCGTGGAGTTCACTCTGGAGCCTTTGAGCGTTGCGTCCAGAACTGAAACACATATACAAGACATAATGTTGAAACATTGCCTGAACATCGCCTGTACAATCATTCCACAATTGTAGCCACTTGGCACGCTTTTACTATTTCAGAGAGAGATCTGAGTGAATTGTAATATCGGCCAAGCGCCGCCTGTAACACTTGTTTATATCAAAAAAAAGAGTACTTCAACTTGTGTTATTCAATGCTTCCGCTATCGTCGACTCAGTGAACTTGTTACCAAATCGCTATGCGTTTATAATTCCGCTGCACAGACAAATCTGTGCGATCCTGTGGCTTAGACATCTTACCGCCAGCCAATGAACCACGGCCTTGCACGGGCGCGGCTCACGCTCGTGCGGCATCACGCCCAGATGGGCCGAAGCGATCGTTCCGCAGGAGCGCTGGCGCGGTGATTCTCGCCTAGCGGGGACGGCCGATTAGCCTGTGGGAGATCGGAGCGTGACAGAAGTCATCTCATTTTTCGTACGGACCTTCCACGATGGATACGTTGATAAACGTAGTCATCGTCAAACCGATCCTCGCTGCAGCAAAAAACATTCCTTCTATAGTTGCAATATCGACCGCTTTTATGGATGTTGTGTCGATCGCAGAATTCCGTCGGGCAGGAAGCATGTCACAGCTATGATCGTCATCACGACCCTGCCTGGCAAAATTATCGAATTCCTTATATGAGGTAGTTGAATCAACTCGAGCCTTCGGTGGACGATACTCTCGTGTTGATACTTGTCCTCCCCCGGGAGGTCGCATGCATTGCTCACTCGTGTCTTCTGGATCATATATCGGTTGTCGCAACCATTTCTGATTATCTACGACCTGTTCGACTCGCTAGACGTGTAGGGTCACATCCGTAGAGAGACTTTCATGCGGCGGACCATCGCAAAGAGGCTTCAATCCCCTACTCCTCGGCAAGAAGTTGTTTGTCGCCCTCAAGACACGTCGAAGCTTTGATACCACCTGACAATATGGAAATGTCGATAGCTGAAAAGCAACCACCCAAGATAACGTGGACTAGAACCCCAATTCTCAAGAACGAAAATCAACAAGATATAAACTCAATTCAATATGAAATCAATAACAATGAACGTGTTTATTATTTTCTATATAGTCATATTTATACTAAATAACATACTTGGACCCAAAGAAACTAGGAAAACAAATTAAAAACATACAAAGAGCCTAATAAAAATAGAGATTTAGAAAATCTTCATAACCAGCCTAAAATAGGACATCATAATCAAAAAAGACTTGGTTGGTTATTTTTGGCTTCTCCGCTGGTTTTGATATTTGTACACCATCCGCGTCAATAAAACTCTAACACTATTTACTTGGATACCAAAGATGGTGCACCCCACATGAGGATACTAGAGCTAAACCACTTTGTCCTTGTCTGTGAAAAAAAAGGTCTGGGAATGACTTTGGAGTGTTGTGGTGGGGATATTGAAATTCTATGGAACTCAATTTCTAACTCCGAAACACTCTTTAAACTGAAGTTTTTGCGAAACTCCGATCCATTGGATTCTTGTATAACTCCATTTTCAAACCTCCATTCCTTTTATCCTTTCTACAAGACTCCGATACTACTCAAAAGGCCCCTAACTAGAACACAACTCAAATCTTCTTATTAGTTTCTTCTCTTCACAGTTTCAAACCCTACCCTGTTTCTAGACTCCAATCTCCAAAATATCCATTTCATTATCAAATTCTGTCCCTGAAACTAGGCCTTAGTGAAGAGGACAGGTCCGACAGGGACAGCGAGAAGCATCATATTGCAACATCTCGAGGAGGAGGTTGTGTTGGAACAAAAATATGAGTCCACTTTTTGTTCACCCACCACCAAAAATGTCCATCTTTCTACTCTGCCATTTTTATCCAACCTAAAACTACTTTGGGAGTGGCTTTGTGAACATCTACACTAGTTTTGACCACTAATTTGACCAACCTAAAACTAAGGGGGAACAAAAATAGACTCCAAAAATACATCAAGAGAGAGAGAGAGAGAGAGAGAGAGAGAGAGAGGGGGGGGGGGGGGGGGGGGGGTGAAGAATAAAGAAGACCTTGGCGATGCGTTTGGTGCTGCGGCGCTGCATCATGCGTCTCCACCCCGCGACGAGGGCTATCCCGACGACAGCCCCCATAAACATCCCAGATATCAGCCCCATCTTCTTCTTCTTCCCAGACGCAGATATTCTCACAACAACAACAAAATCAAAGCTATTATATTTAGCTTTGGTATGAAATCAAGAACAAGCAGAACGGATGAAGAAGGAAATATGAAACGAAAAGAGGGGTGGACTTTGGATTTAAGAAGTGATGAGAACAAAGCAAGAAAGAGAGAGGGAAAGAGAAAGTAAAGGATCATCTAGACCGTGGTCCTAAACATATTCTTTGCTGGAGTAACGTACATATTATTGTCGGTGGAAAATAACGGAGGTGTCAAACGGGCCATCGCGGTCCATTTATATATTTGTTCATTTTAGACTCTCTAATCAATACAGAATTTAAATGTAACTAATAAATGGCCCTTGATAAAGTTACTTAAAAAAAAAGAAGACTTATGGCAGTCCAAAAAAAATTTACATAATTATAAGTTTATCAATCTCCAAACTTGATTATGGCAGTCCAATTTTTTTTCAAAACTGTCAAAATTTTGATTGTCCTAACAATAAGGACTCTCAAAATTTTGACAGTCCTACCAATTGGAATGACTCTCAAAATTTTGGCAGTCCTAAAAAAAATAAGTTGATTCTTTAGGACTGTTAAAATTTTGACAGTCTTTCAAATTGGTAGGACTGTCAAAACAGTCCGGAGGGGGAGGGTGTCTGCGCGAGGCGAGACAAGGGAAGAGGAGGAGGAGGAGGAGGGAGGCGGATGTCACGCCCCGATCTCCCGCAGGCTATTTCGGCCCTCCCCGCTAGGCGGAAATCACCCTTGCCAGCGCTCCCGCGGGACGATCGCTTTGACCCATCCGGGCGTGATGCCGCACGAGCGTGATCCACGTCCGTACAAGGCCATGGTTCATTGGCTGGCGGCAAGAGTTCTAAGCCACAGAGT